>JABBWA010000070.1:0-232500 GCA_016628065.1 Suillus lakei | reverse complement strand
CGAATGCTCTGCTGCAGAGATGTCATGTGGTTGTTGGTGCAGAATGTCGACATGCAGGGATCATGGGATATACACAGTCTGTAAGACGCTTCCCCAACATGATAAAGGGATTGGTCATCTGCATAGGGACTTGGTTGTTTGCAATCTCTGGTGAGCGTTAGGATGGAATGGCATGGTGTCCACAGTGATCATGAAGGTGAGGTGCGAGTGGATAATGGTTTGAATGGTTCGACGAATATAAGCCGCTGAAGAGGATTGGAAATGGTAGGGTGATGAGGACAGGATGAATAAAGACGTGGTTTTCGACGTATTGGTGCAATTTTGCATGGTCTGGCTGATGCTGAGGTTGTCTGAGAGTGTAGTGGGTGAAGATGGGAGAGCGTTGGAAGCGTGTGAATGGGGGAAAGGTGAATAAACCTCGTTGAATGCAAAATGCCGTAAAAATGCGGGATGCCGTAATACTGTTGAAAATTGCTGAAAAATCGAAAAATTAAAGGAAAGGAAGGGAAACAAATGAAAAGGTGAGTAAGGAATGATATGGGAAATGAAGATATAAATAAAAAACCCATGTTCTCGCTACCAAACATGTTTGGTGTGTGACAGTGCGCTTATTCAGACTTAGATGTCTGCATGTAGGAGAGGATCTGGGAGTTACCTACCACCACCATCTCACAGTCAATAGCTACAGTTTGTAGTTGTGACTATCCGGTTCATATTTGTTTTTGTGCTATCACTCCGCAAGTCGTCCCTCAGTGTCTCTTATCATTCAAAGTCACTCTACTTGTGTTCTGCGCAAGTCTAGTTATACAGTGCTGCTCACACACTCAAAGTGCTATGCATGCACTTCGCACATCCTCGCTCTACTCACACGCTTCTCGCTCTTATGCGTCGCTCTTCCTAGCGCACTTCCTTGGGACCACAGACCGAAGTCCCAGTTATTTGATTCCCTCCATACTTATACAGAGGATACATCTCAGTAGCAATCCCTAAGGGCAAGACTATACTTGTGTCAGGAGATCTATTGAAGAAGAGTTACTTACTCTCATTCTATTTTCCTCACCCTCACTGAGATCAGACTGATACCTCTGTAGTTCACCATCAGTTCTGGGTCCCTGGACTTGAACAGATTGCATATGAGCACCTTGTTCCACTGCTCAGGGATCTGTTCAAGCTTCCAAATAGACATGAGTATTTTGAAGAAAGCTTTACCCAGCGGAGTTAGCAGGGTCTGCAGCAGGTCATGTCTACCAAGGGCAAAGATGATGGCTTTGGGGCGGCTCATTCCGGGCCACTCCGACAACACCTTCACCATGCATTCTTCTTTGAGAAGTTCCTCCAAGACATTCACATTCTTGCCAGTCACATCAGGGGCGGTGTTACAGTTCATGCATCTGATGGACAGCAGCACTTCTGTCCAGGTCAGGTTGTCATTCGGGTTTGGCAACTTGGGCCATTCTTCGCCCAAGTCAATGTTGGCCCAGTGGATGGGGTCCTGGGAGGGTCCAGGATCTGCATTGGCTAGCCTATCGTAGTGATCAGTAATCACCTCCAGAATGTCCTTGGTGGTGACACATAGTACTCCATCCAAGTTCCAGATGGGTTGCAGCGCTTCAGATGCACCATCATGTTCAATCTTCAACTTTAGTCAGGCCCACACCTTTTTGTAGTTGCATGCTTGGATGTCCCTACAGGTGTATTTTATGACATTCAGTTTGCTCCTTGACTGCCAGCCATCTCATGCTTTTGAGAATCTCTCCTGGGTCTTTTTGAAGCAATTTCTAATGCTGTTTGAGGGTTGGGCTCCTCTGAGGACTGCCTCAGCCAACTTTCTCGCTGCCTTGTTATGGGTGAGCAATAGACTTTTCAGTTTTTTTGGGAATCGGGGTTTCCCTGGTACCTTTAGTTTTTTTATGCTGAGTGATTGGCTGACTTGGTCCATCATTCTTACAAAGCATTTGGTGGATTCATTCAGCTCATCACCATTTTCGGCCTCTTCCACATCCAAGACACTCCATCTGTTGGAGTGGATGAGTTCTCTAGCAAAGTGTTTAATAGCATTCGTGTCGTCCCACCATTGAGGAGCGGGGGGTATCTCATCATGGACGACTGCTCTTAGGGCTGCAACAACTGGACAATGATCACTTATGCCGTGTTCATAAAACACTCTGGGATGTCTAAATATTCTGTATGCCCCTGCACTGACTACCATATGATCTATTGCTTGACATTGTCCTTTGACAGGGAACCGTGACATGGCGGAACCCACCAGTCTGTATATACACAGCCCAGTTTTGTTGGTTTGCAGTTTGGGCTTGAGGGACTTGGGTTCTCCATTCCAATCACCTAAGAGGATCATAGGTGCTCCTGGTGTTTTGGATAAGATCTTGCAGTTGGATTCCATTTCCACTCCTACTCTAGAGTCTTACGGATTACTCTCCTTGGGACTTTCTCTCCGCCTACCCATAGGGTGACCCACCTGTGTTATACTGCCTATTCCGGACTCCATCTGGATAGGACTCTCACTACCCACAGTCATTACCTCCAGTTGAATAATCATAGTCATCCCCTCCGAGTTTCCCGGACTTATGTCCCAGAACTGCATCTCACCTCTACCTCTGGGTAGTCTACCCTCATTTCCTCTTCTACTCCAGACTTTGTCTGGGAGTAGCCATACCTCTGTTCTCTGCTTATACCTCTGTTTAACTCGAGACTCTACCAATGGTAGTCTCGACTCCAGTTTCTCCTTTACTATCCCAACTCCGGATGTCTGCCAGACAAGTCTGCTGTTCAACCCAGACTTCTGTTCTAGTTCTGTATGAAATCAAGGGCACATACTCGGGCAAGGGGCGCAGCGCACAAGCTGAAGCCAAGCCCTTCGTGGTCCATCCTACCCCTGTGCACCTTCAGTGTGCATGGTCGTAATAGGCTCTTGCGGAGCAGTAAGCCTGCGGTTAAGTTTGAGTTCGTCATGTTTGTGTGTGTAAAGGGGTAAGTGCCAGGATCTGGAAGACGCATCCACACAGAAGATAACACCAAGGTGCAGGCAGCAGCCCCATGCAATGTCCATACTTCAACCAACCATCACCACCACCACCATACACCAGGTTGACTATGGAGGTCAGGCAATTTCTTAGCTTTTCCCCAGGCGGGTGTCGCCAGCTCACCAGGACCGGACCAGCCGAGTCCCTCAGGCCGATAATGTGAGGCAGACCTCAGGTAGACCTCTTCACTCCCCATCTGTATGGCAAACACACTGAAGCATGGGATATCCCCCAGGTCCATTATATACATTCATATACACACAGAAGATGCAAACATACCTACCAGCATTTATATTTACACCCAGTCAGAGACATACTTACACTCATGTTCAGATGAATCTAAGACTTCTGTTAAGACCGTACTCAAAGAGGAGATGTCGGAAGGGCTTGGCTTCAGCTTGTGTGCTGCACCCCTTACCCGAGAGGACAGGCACAGAGATGGCTTTTCAGTGTTAAAGCCTACTTCCTGGTCAACAATACCATCTATGATGATGACCAGAAGCAAGTAACCACCGCCCTCGCCTATATGACTGAAGGCATCACAGTGGCATGGGCCCAGAACCATTACTTTGAAGCTTTCAACCAGGCCAGACCTTCCTTCAGAACATTCTTAGCATTTGAGAAAGCCTTCAAGTCAGCCTTCCAATCTGTAGACCAGAAGGTAGAGGCAATGACGAAGATCAAGAACCTTCAGCAGACCGGAGAAGTAAGCGACTATATTGCTGCATTTAAAACCCTCACATCCCAGTCCACTATCAAAGAAAGTGTCACCCACATCCACTTCTTTGAAACAGGACTCAAGTCCGGACTTCATAATGCAGTCTACCTAAAGGAGAAAGTACCAGAGTCCATTGACTCTTGGTATGAAGTGGCTACACAGCTAGCTGCTAACCATCAAAGGTCCAAAGCCTTCTATGACACCAAGAAAGTCTACCAACCCCCCACCAATCAACGGTTTGTTCCGAAACCACAGTTTCAGCAAAACAATCACAGGGATAGTGACGCCATGGACGTCGATAAAGCACTCTCTCCTAGTGAGAAAGATGAATGCTTCCACAAAGGACTTTGCTTCCATTGCAAAGGATCTGGACATTGTGCAAACTGGTGCCCCCAGAAGCAATATAACACCAGGAGGGAAGGAAGCATTAGGAAAGGGAAAGAACAGGTAAGACCTGCCCCTAGTGGCGAGTCTGAAGATGAACAAATGGACAAAATGGAAACCATCCAAGGATCTTCCAGGATGGAAGGAACCAATTTGATTTCTTTCAATGACGAGGATTTTTAAAGGAGGAAACCGAAGCAACGTCAGTTTCCCCAATATGTTTGCTTTACACTAAGACTGTAGGATGACTCAATGAATTTCGAGTTCCAATTACTATCTTCTCAACCAAGCAAGCAAAAATTGTTGCAGCAACCGCCATTGTCAGCTCAGGAGCAGGAGGATCTTTTATCAGCAAAGACTTTGTAAAGAAGTTAGGGATCCTCACGCACAAGCTAAGGAATCCCTTCCATATCACCACAGTAGACAGCAGTCACTCCACAGACGGAAAAGTCAGCAATTACTGTGTCCTCACCATCAAAATTGATCAGAGGATCATGATTGGAAAGTTTAATATCATGAAACTTTCTGAAAGAGACGACTTTCTACTAGGAAAACCCTGGCTATCTGCCATGAACCCCTCCATTGACTGGGCAGTCAATACCATCTCCCTATTACCAACCCTCAGGTCGCACACCATTGAAAGAACAATCAATCGAAAACGGAAGGAGAAAGGAATAACCCAAGTATGCTTCTTCCTGAAACCATTCATTGAAGAAGAAACCATCAAAGACTTCTCTCCATTGAAAACCATCTCTCCCAGAAAGAGGCACGTCATGGAGAAAATTGTGCGAAAGAAAAAGAAGACACCTGTGATGACAGAAATCGAGAAAGCCCTTCAGCAGAAGGACTTCAATACAATTGACGACTTATGGGTAGGAAAGGTCCAGTTCCTCCCAAAAGTAGAAACCTCAGTAAAGTATTGGTTGGATGATGACGAAGTACTCCTGGACTATGACATCGATGCCACCACTGTTCGTATCACCGAAAACCTATCCTTTGATACCCCCCTAACATGAGATGGCACCTCCAAACATCAAATGAGACAACAATCCCCTCTCCACAATGTTTGGATCCTTGGGACATCAATGGCCGAAGAAGAAGCAACCAAAACCAGCAACAAAGCCCAAGAATTTGCAAAGGAGAAAGCCCAGGAACAAAAGAAGAAATTGTTTGAAGAATTAGTTCCATCCTATCTCCATGATTTTGCAGATGTCTTCGCCAAAGATGGGCTCAATAAGTTACCGCCATCACAACCCGGAGTAGACCATCAAATAGAAAACAAGGAAGAATTTATCCCAAAGTCCTCACATGCTTACCCTCTTTCTCCAAAAGAGACTGAAGCGGTGAAAGCCTTCTTGGATGAACACTTGAAGAAGGATTTTATCCAACTGTCAAAATCACCTTGAGCATCTGGATTGTTTTTTGTAGGAAAGAAAGATGGATCCCTCTGCCTTTGTCAGGACTACCGGTATATCAATGAATGGACAATCAAGAATGCCTACCCATTACCACTGATTCCCCCACTCATCACTAAACTCCAAGATACCAAATTCTTCACCAAGGTCAATGTTTGGTCCGGCTACAATAATATCCTGATTCACCTGGACGACAGATGGAAAGCAGCATTCTCAACCTCATTTGGGTTATACGAACCAAAGGTTATGTTTTTTGGATTATGCAATTCACTGGCAACCTTCCAGGCATATATGAATCAGACTTTTGCCAAAGAAATCAATGAAGGGTGGATGATTGTCTATATGGACGACATTCTAATATTCTCATCAGGATTAGAGGAACATCATGCATGGACCCGCCAAATTCTCAATAAACTACGACAAGAGAAACTCTTCCTCAAACAGGAAAAATGCACTTTTGACACGCAGGAAGTCAAATACCTTGGAATGATTATTCGCCCTGGACAAGTCGCTATGGACCCAGCAAAACTGAAGGGTATTGCTGACTGGCAAACCCCAACCATGGTCAAAGAAGTATGGTCATTCCTAGGATTTTGCAACTTCTATCGGCACTTCATTGCTCATTACTCTGACCTCACATGACCCCTGCTCGACCTGATGAGAAAGGATGTTTCCTTTTTATGGTCTCCGGCCTGTGAAACTGCCTTCAAAGCACTGAAAATGTGTTTCGTTTCTGAACCAGTACTACGTAACCCCAACCCTACCCGGCAATTCGCTCTTGCCACAGATGCCTCCCTCTTTGCAACAGGGGCAATCCTTCTCCGGACCGATGACAACAGCGCATACCACCCATGTGGTTACCTCTCTCAGTCCTTCAACACGGCTGAACGTAACTATCAGATCTATGATTGCAAACTCCTAGTGGTTATTCACACTCTGAAAGCTTGGAGACACTTCTTAGAAGGAACCCCACACCCTGTAATCATCTTCACAGATCATATGAACCTCCTTTACTTCTGCGCCACCCAGAAGTTGACCAGACATCAAGCACATTGGCAACTTACTCTCTGCGACTTTGATCTGCAGTTTCACCATGTCCCAGGCTCCAAACTCGCAGCCCCTGATGCCTTATCCTGTTGACCTGACCACATTGTACCCGGAGAAGATAACATGGATGTTACTCTTCTTCCCGACTCCTTGTTTGTAAAATTGCATGACACCCATCTCAGAGAGAAATTCGCTCGTCTGTCTGATGCATCGTCCTCTGATTCCACCATCCAAACCGCGATTAACACTCTCAACAGCACCTGCGCTCCACCTATGAAATTGGCACTCAGTGATTGGCACTTCACTGACAGTGTCCTGTATTACCGTGATCGTGCTTACGTCCCCACGCCCCTTCGCAAGCGGATCCTTGAACTCCACCATGATCATCCCACCGCCAGACACCCCAGTCAGTCTACAACCGAATGGAACATTAAGTGTTCCTATTGGTGGCCTGGAATGGGTACCTTCATCCGCCTTTACATTACTGTTATGACCATGCACGCCGAAGGTGCACAGGAGTAGGATGGACCAAGAAGGGCTTGGCTTCAGCTTGTGCGCTGCGCCCCTTGCCCGAGTACGTGCCCTTGATTTTGGAATGGGCTAGAATGGAAGTCCAGGGTGTTCCAGAACAAATCCGGGTCGAACAGCAGACCTGTCCGGTGGACATCCGGAGTATGGATAGTGAAGGAGAAATTATAGGGTTAGGGTTGATAGAAGCACTGATTTGTGCACGGGATATGACAGTTACTGGCTGCGCTACCTGCCAGCAGATGAAGGTTGATACCCATCCCACCACACACCCCTTAATGCCCATCCCCTCCACTGTTACCTGCCCTTTTGCTCAGTTATCAGTTGATCTGATCACCAACCTTCCACCTTTGAATGGCTTTGATTCAGTCATGGTCGTGGTAGACCATGGTCTTACAAAGGGGGTAATTCTCTGTCCTTGCATGAAGACCATCACCACAGAAGGAGTAGTGCAACTATTCTACAAGAAAGTATTCATGCGATTCAGCCTCTATGACAAAATCATCTCAGACAGAGGGCCTCAATTCGCATTCAAACTAGCCAAGGAACTTGGAAGACTCCTAGACTATCAAGTCACGCTATCCACCGCCTATCACCCACAAACCAATGGACAAACTGAACAAATGAACCAAGAACTAGAAACCTATTTGAGGATCTACTGCCGAACCAATCCCCATGAATGGGCCAAGCATCTACCCATGGCCAAGTTCATTCATAACTTCCGAAAGCACAGTGCTCGGAACACCTCCCCTTTCTTCCTCCTCATGGGATATGAACCACGCGCAATTCCCCATGCACTACCCAATTCCTCCCTCCCTGCCGCAGAAGATTGAGTCAGAAGCCTCCAGAAGATCAGAGAAGAGGCATTGGCTTGTCATTTGCTTGCTCAACAGCAAATGGCAGAATGCTCACATGGACAGAAATATACACCATGGAAACTCAAGGATAAGGTCTGGCTCTCCACAGCCCACCTTATCACTAAATTACCCTCAAAGAAGCTAGCACCAAAACAATACGGACCTTTTGAGATTGCAGAAATCCTTTCCCCAATCACGTTTAAGCTGAAATTAGTCTTGGAGAGTTCACCCAGTGTTTCATGCCTCGGAACTTTCCTCCTACACCGAGACAGCGGTACACGGACTGAATTTCACTGAACCTTCCCCAGATCTTATCAATGGAGAGGAGCACTATGAAGTTAAGGCCATTCTACAACATAAAGGGGTCAGCACAAGACACCGATACCTCGTATCATGGACTGGATACCCCGAGTCTGAGAATTCATGGTTACCTGAAGCAGAGTTGGCATTGTCTGCAGCGGATCTCCTACAGACATATAAAAAGCAGTTGAAGCTCCCAGGAAAGACAGTCGCATTTTAAACCACAACTACCACCATCTCCAAACATGACTAGCATCTCTTCAGTCTCGTTGGCCTCCTCATCTGAATCCTCCTTTATCTGTGATCAACCATTCTCTAGACCTGTACTCCCTGCCCATTGTCGGGCCTATTGGGAAGCCATTGTCCTCGACACCCAGTTCGCCATGCGCCTTGACTCCTACATTTGTAGAACCAACGACCAAATCTTAATGAACATCGTAGATGCCTTTCATGCCGCCGACAACCTCACCCCCACAGCCCTCGAATTACAGGGCATCCCTGAAGCCAGATTCAGTGCAGTAGCACTGTGCTTCAATCAAGGAAAGATTAAATCCACACTCTCCAGTCTCCTTGCTGCCTGAAACTTTGAGGATGTTGTCTCAAAGCTCGAAGAAGAAGAAGCATTCAATGCACCCCCTGACCCTGCTAGGGTAGTACCAAGACCCACTATGGAAGACGTGGGCCCCAACTACTTCCCAATTCAGGATTTCATGAGATCCATACATCCCACCTTCGTGCGACCTATCGTCGACGACTCAAACGATGAAGTACTCGTAGAACCACCCACCCCTCCTGCTGAAGAGAGCAATGAAGCAGGAGCCGCACTTGATGAAATCCTGCGCCTAACCACTGAGGCAGAAGAGGCAGCTGCCTCCGCAACCACTCCTGAATATTGGTTGCAGTCAGAATGCCCCAACGACTTTGTCTCCACTACCACTATTCCCCACGCCGTTCTAGACACCATCCCTGCAGTCCGCATCCCAGCCCCCAGACATCGTAACCATCGTCCTCATTGGCAAACTATCCTCTCATATGGACTCCCTCCCATTAATGCCCATTGACCCCTCATATCACCATTCACCGACCGCACCAATGAGGAGCACACCCTTGACGTAGCCCGCCTCAAAGCTTCGGAAACCACCCAAACCCATCCAGACAACTTTGTATGCTGCCATTGCCGTGTTTACGGTCATCGTCAAAAGAACTGCAACCAATACTATTGCAGGATATGCGGAAAGTTTGCCCCTGGACATCTTACCACGTACTGTCCCACCCTTGCAGGAAAATGCCCTCTCTTTCGCCGAGGTCCATCCTCAGAGCGTTTTTACCAAGACTTAAAGAAGCTGGAAGCCGCCTTTGACCAAGACGCAGCCCGCATTGAGCAGGACAAAGCAGAGAATGAAATAGAAGCACTTGAATGGTTGGCCGACACTGACCTTGACCTGGTCTACTACAACAACATGGATGACTGAACTCGTTGATTTCAGCCCTAGAAACCAGGGTAATGTTACAAGAACATCTGCTTGTTGGTCCCCTTACTCTTTTGTTCTTGCTTATCTTTGCCTTCACACATGCAGACACTTTACGCCAAGCTGCTCTCTTCCATTTACTTGTTTTCACTCACTTCCTATTCTGGGTGATCATCTTGTCACCAGTCATCTATTCTTGGTACGGTTATCTCTGACTCATGCGTGACTCATGTACTATACTTATCCCACCAAATCTGGACACGCTTATCTCTGACTCCACTTGCCCTTTGCCTTTCAATCTGGATACGTCTCCTTTTGGAACTACCCTTCACCCTTATGTTTTGCACTCAGCTTGAATCTTGTTTCTGATTCACTATGAGTAGTAGACCTACTTACAACTGTAGTTTCCCTAACTTGAATCTACTCAGTATTCAAACGTTCACAAGTCTTCTTAAGAACTC
This sequence comes from Suillus lakei, assembly GCA_016628065.1. NCBI lineage: Eukaryota > Fungi > Basidiomycota > Agaricomycetes > Boletales > Suillaceae > Suillus > Suillus lakei. The sequence continues at coordinate 222,280 of JABBWA010000070.1, read as the reverse complement.
TTCGTTCTTAAGTCTATAGTGTCTTTCTTAGCGACTAGTCGTCACTAAGTCTATAAAGTGTTGTACTTCTGCTGCCAGAGGGGTAACCCCTGCCAGCACAAGTGATCACCTAGTCCTTGCGGCTAGAACGACATTCTGTACAAGCGATGTCACACTTCGCAACCTTGTATAGACGAGACCATCTGAGTATGTAACAATTAGTAAGTTAGACGGATCATAATAAATGAAGTCAGAAATGAAACAGAGGAACAGATCAACTAGTACTATGGATGAATGCATAACTGGAAACTGGAGTCAGGAGAAAATCTACATGGAGATATACAAAAGGAGTAAGGAAACGGAGATGAAACAGAGATTAGATCCGGAGATCAGATCGGAGGTAGAGGATCCAGAACATGGAATATGACAACTTCCTTGATTGTGGGGCACAAACTTGAGAGAGATTTTTCTCAAGGCATCAAGACAAGTGATATTCAACAAATGAGACTTGTATCACTAGAAGGTCTACTAGGTAATTTGTACATACACAAGAGCATATGTCCTAAGAGACTAGTTAAGTGGGCACTCCTCCCCTCCTCCCACCCCTCCCAGATCCTCTGCCTCTACCACTCTTCTTCCCCCTAGAATCAGACCCCTCATCTTTCTGTTCCTCAGCCTTGGGCTTATCTACCTTTGGCTTATCTTTACCCTTGGTGGTCTCTGCATAAGTAGGATTGGTGGTGACCTTGGCTTCCTTAAGAGCTTTCACCTCTGCCTCTAAGGAGGCCACCTTTCCTACCAGAGTCATCAGAGTCCTCAAGGATTCTTGAACATCTAGGGTTGGGGGTTGGTTAATCCAGGAGATCTCTCCATCTTCAGTGATTGAGATGGGCTGCATGTTCTCCTCCTTTCTCTTGTTGTTGAGGGCAACAAGTCTCTTACACTTGCTTTGTGGGTGCATACTCCTGGCTACAGGGCCCCCCAGGCATAGCAGACACATCTGGATGTCAATCCTGTCAGTCTGAGTACAAGACAAGGATAGTCATAGCTAACTTACTTTGACTCTTTTGAGAGAGAGTTCCTCATCTCCCACCTTGATCATGGCAGAGTCTTGGGTCATCCACTCATTCATGAGGGTATTCCTATCTGCCCTGACCATCCAGGTGGTGGTGAACTGTCTAGAGTCACTGTAGAGAGTTTATGGTCAGTATAAGGTAGAGAAGGACTTTAAGGAGGAAATTACCTGAGGATCTGATACATCACAGTTGCTCCCTCCTTCCAATTCCTCAGGATCAGGTCAGCCTTCTCCTGAGTCATGCCAGCTGGGCTGTCAAGTAGCCAGGCCCATGTGGCAAAGCTGCCTTCTCTGGTCAATGGAGCAGGCCAGAGACCTTGCACCAAGACTAAGTCAGGTGAAGCTTGAAGCTTTTTCTGAACAAAGTCAGTGGAGAAGCCCTGTTGAGGAGCTAACCCCACCCAGTAGACCCCTTGAGGGTCAATTACTCTACTCAAAAGACTATTATCTATTCTACTAAGATGCTTCTCTATTCCAGCAACTTCTTGAGACCCAATACTCTTGTTGATGTCCAAGGAATGAACAAGAGCAACCTGCTCACAGCCAGGGTGAGAGGAGAGGGTGGTAAGGTAGCCAGAGGAGACAAGCTTGTCCTTGGAGTCACTGTAGGTCCCTACTTTGTGTCAGCCAAGTTCTAGTCTTTGAGCAAGAATGGTGCAAACCTCTACAGAAGATCATTTTGGATGGTACAGGGATACTAACTGTCATATCAGCATCACCATCTGGAGCAGTCTTCTTCTCCTTCTTGGACTTCTTGGCCTTCTTGTCATCAGGAGGAGGTGAGGCAGCTCTCTTGTTGTTGGTTTTGTTGATGGTGGCAGCAAGTTCAGACATAGTGAGAGTGTTGAAGAAGTAGAAAGGCAAGTGAGGGATAGAGAATATGAAGGGGGAATTGATCCTGCTTTATTTCTCTGTCCCAGCTCTCCTTATATATCTCACAGGCCTGAAGTTTAGGGCAGGGTCTCTGTTGTTGCAAAATCCATATTTGTCCAAAGGGCCACATAAACATGTGCACGCAAACCGATGTTTTTTCGAAAATTGCTATTATTTCCTTGCACAAAGGTTTTCCTTATAGACTGTTGGTTTGTGCACCTTGATCCAATACTTTGGATCCCTCTTTCAAGAACTGAGACTGCATTTGTACCTTCTGGGGGAATAACTTGACTGATTAATCATTTTTTCTCGAGCTGTTTGTGAAGTTGATTGTTATGACCATGCACACCAAAGGTGCACAGGAGTAGGATGGACCAAGAAGGGCTTGGCTTCAGCTTGTGCACTGTGCCCCTTGCCTGAGTACGTGCCCTTGATTTTGGAACAGGCTAGAACGGAAGTCTGGGGTGTTCCAGAACAAGTCCGGGTCGAACAGCAGACTTGTCCGGTGGACATCCAGAGTATGGATAGTGAAGGAGAAACTGGAGTCGAGACTACCAATGGTAGGGTCTGGAGTAGAACAGAGGTATAGACCGAGAACGGAGGTATGGCTACTCCCAGACAAAGTCTGGAGTAGAAGAATAACAAGGGTAGACTACCGGAAGGTAGAGGCAGAGATGTAGTTCCCGGGACATAGTTCCGGAAACTCAGAGGGAGTAACTAAGGGTATTCGACCAGAGGGAATGACTGTGGGTAACGGAAGTCCTATCCGGCACGGAGTCCGGAATAGATGGTATGACAGAGGTTGGTCACCCTATGGATAAACGAAGAGAAAGTCCTAAAGAGATTAGTCCTTAAGACTACAGAGTAGGAGTGGACATGGAGATCCAGTCTAGGGGATGATAGAGGAAAATAGGACCCATAGGGTATAATAATATTCGAACTGAGGATCTACTAAGTGTTACAGGGGGCTTATATACTGTAAGTAAGTATGTCAGGATGAGTAAGGATGAGACCGGAGCTAGGAGCGGAGCACATGGAAGATTGGAAAGGCTATGTATGGGACACATGGAAAGATAGATAATAGACGGAGCGGAACAATCAAAATGAACTCGGATATGAACGGGGAACAGATCAGATGAATAAGATGGGCTGTACATAACCGATAACCGGAGAGAACAGGGGTTTCCTATATTTAGAAATGGGCGGAACTTTGTGAATCAGGGCGGGCGACTAAAGCGAGGAGGACTGGAAGTGGAGGCACAGCCCGAGTGTAATGGTACGGAATAATGAAGAGAGAACTGGAAATGGTAATGATTGTCAGATAGGGGTTGCAGAGGCAGATGATGCATGCAATGGGTAGAGAACTGTATGGCCGGCGGAGTACGAAGATTAGATAGGACTGGAGCAGACAGAGATTAGATGTTCTATAGAAACGAATAACCGGAGATGGGTGAGGCAGAGTATGGAGGTATTGAGGGGTAAAGGGGAGTGGTATAGTGTCCATTGGTTCCGGCGGAAGCAGTACTGGTCTTCAGGACAATCTGGAGGTTCGAGGAGTTGGAATAGGGGCAGATTAGATAGGAACTGAATACTGATTATAGGGTTAGGGTTGATAGAAGCACTGATTTGTGCACAGGATATGACATTGATCTTCACTCGTTTTTTGATCAATCTTTTGCTTATTCATGCTAATTTCTCAAGGGTTAGTTTTTCGAACAGCTTAGATTGTTTGGGCTGTTCTACTATTACATGGTTGTGTACTACTGTCTTTGTTCTTTTGGATATTCTCACTACAGAGAGTCTCACATGCTGGCCCTAAACTAGAGATTTTCAGTTCAGGGTTTTCGTCCATTGGGACTATCTTCTGTCAATACCCTAAGTACATTATGTGCCAGCCCTAAACCAGGGGTCAAAGACTCCCTCACACTTGGGCCATAGGCCTGAGTGTGGGTGGTTTATTGATGATACCCCATGGCATCTTCAACACCTGTTCAAATCTTGCTCCGTGAGTTATTCAGGGACTTTTGATTTGTTCAGACTTGGGCTGGTCAGTGACAGCTTGTTCAATTCCTGCTGGCCGGGGGTCTATGACCCTTCAAACCATACACCCTCAGGACTACAATCTATTGGTGTTTGATCAGCATCACCTCTCGACCATCTCTAGACCATCAGTCTGAGCCATCAGTCACTTATCTAACATGATTTTGCATCTGAAATGATGTTCAATAGCATCTTTTGGCTCAGTCAGACCTTTGTCGCTCCGTGAGTCTCCTCAGAAAGTTCTATAGTCTCTAGTCTGACTTTGTTTTTCATGGAATACTTTGTGCCCACATACGTCATTATCGAGGTGAGCCTCTTTATTGACAGTTCACGTCGCTCTTCCAGGTCCCTTGTTTATAATGACTCAATCAATCTCTCAGGGGGCATTCTGAGCTTCATTACTATTAGACCCATCCAGGCAATCAGAAATTACCTATCGATGCCATGGTTTTTGCTAGAAGACTTACGTCCTCTCCCAGGCCACACTTGAGTTTGTGATAAAACTTGGAAGCCCACGGTTGCCCAGACCCAGCAAGATGAATCTTGCAGGGGTCCACATGCTAAGCGTACTATTGACTCAACGAAAATTCCCTCGCAAGAAGACCAGTACCTTGTCCACCCTTGACACCACCTCCAATTATGATTATGGCAATCTGCACTAGAGGCAGTCCCACCCAGCATCACTGCCAAGGCTTCTTCATGACCTCCATGCTTGCCTACTCGTTAGCATGTCACTTCAATGCTGATGGGGAGGTATGGGTAACACACTTAAGTGCCATCCATTTTCAGGGCTAGTTCATTCAGCAGGTGAGTTGTTACACACTCCTTAGCCTATCATTGGAGATCTCATGTTCCACTTGCTGTTCTTGCAAGAACCTGTAGGAATTTTAAGGAGCCTGCCCTTGATATTTTGTGGAAAGACATAAGTGGGTTCAGGCCACTCATCTCATGCCTGCCTGAAGGCATCAGTAACACAGACATGCAAGCAAAATATGTGAGGAAAATATGTGAAGATCTACACGATAATGAATACTGAGAACTTCAAATAGATGCTCAAAAGGCCTATCTTAAATGGAGAGTGGAGGGTCATTGATCGATATGCACGACATATCTGCTCCTTTGAGGTCAACTCCATTGAGCTAGACAGGATAGAAAATCAGGTCATGCAAGTGCTCATGTCTGCGCCATCGCCCACATCGCTCTTGCCGAACCTTGATTTCCATGGCCACCATCCTGCTGTCTAGATGAACTAATACCTTTTGTGGTGTCTGGTGAGTGTGTATTCTGGCACCTTAACCCCCCATTCAGTTCATCCCACATCATATGTCATCTCTTGATTGCTCGCCATGCTCTTCTATCTCTTGGACTGGAGATGATGTGTTGACTTGTCTTCCTCACTCAGCAGCCTTTCCATTCAATTTATCAACCAAGTCAAGCATGTCAACATAAACTCTGAGGGCATCTGAAAGGCTTCCCCTGGTTCAGACAGTTGTTGACTCAAGGAGGGTTTGACACAAGGCAATAATGGAGTCTGCTTTCCCATTTTCTCAGCAGCAATATTGCTTGATGAGCTTGTTATACTTTTCAACAGTCTGAATCTGAGGTAGTTGAAACTTCTTTTGGTCTTGAAGATATGGTGGATGATAGGTTATGGTTTGATTTGCTGATTTGCCACAACTTATTTTGAAGTCCGATCAATGTTTGTTCTAGTCTTTTGAACTAGTATTTGTTAGTACACCTTTGGTACACCTCAAATATTCCCATCACAAGAGGTCACAAACAGTTGTGTACTTACATTTGACTGCTCCAAGACTTGAGTACAGACTGACCCTGGCCTGACTCAGTCTTAGAGATGATACATGAATTCATGCCTTTATAATATATTGTTCAAATGAAGTATCAGTAAGCCAGTTAGAAGAATGCAAGTATGCTTCTAATGAGTGATCAATGCTTCATCCACAGTCCAGTTCAGGCTTATGAGCACTGGTGAGTATCCACTGCTGCGAACTTTGTTGACTTGCATCTAATTTACATAGCCCTATCACATTCCTTCAATACCCAACCCCTAAGGAAGAAATGGGTATGCTATTGCTTGTCAGTGTGCAATGGCCAATTCATGAGTCAGATATAATCTGACTCCAATTCCTATTACAGTGGTGACAACATCAATGGCCACCCAACAAAAGAACCTATCTTGACTGAAGACTAAATTTTTAGCAGACTTGATCCCACTGATTGAACTCCCCATCCTGAAAGGCTCCTCAGGTTTGTAATTGACTACCTTATCATAATTAGCATATGTATCCTTCCCCATACTAGTGCCTACTTTCACCACTACCCTCAATTACATCTGTGGGCTCCTTACATCAGGATTTGCTTCATTACATCACCCACAGGACTGATCACCCTTCCATGTCTGTTTGCCAGCATTATAGTCAGTATGTCCTTGAACAAGCTCTAGCACCCCTGATTTTAGGTACTGTCTCCATCATAGGGGCCAGTTTGAAAAAACTACCTAAGGTCTTTCTGACATGCTCAACTTCAGCCACACTATGGGCACTGGCTTAAGTAGGGAGAGTGTGACCTTTGACCGGGGTGGCAGTTGAGGTGTTCTAGGTGAGGTTGATTTTTACACAAGGTCAGCTCCCTGATGGCAAGGCATGGTGGATCAAGTTAATGACATCTGAAATTGTAGCCATGGTGGGTTAATGCTGGACTGGGAGCAGGCAATGACGCAGGAAGTCAATATCACTGGGTCAGGGTTGTCTCTGAAGGAAAAGAGCTTCTACAATACTTCTGCCCACTTTTTGTGGGTTGGTGACTGTGCATGACAACTGGATGGTGCTCATATCAAATATTTCTGAGGTATCCTCAATCTTAAGGTTACAAGAAGAGTGGGACCGAAGGTGGGAGCTAGAAAGATAAATCTCAGTCTATTGGACTCTATAAGTAGTAAGTATATACCTAGAAAGATAACTAATAGTATGTTAGTGCAGTAACTATCTGGAACAAATTAATACTCACATCTCAGTCTATTGGACTGAGATGTTCATTTGTTATCTCCTGTCCTATATACTATGTACCACAAATACTGTGTAACTGATGTAGAGAATCTTAATTCTCTAGCCTCACAATCCCATGATACTCCCTCAACTTTGCAGCTATCCCACATACACTCTTTGGACCTTATGCACATTCATGCACCTGCCGCTCATCCTTTGCATGCCCCATCCTTGTCCTCCAAGTTTCACTGGTGCGTTATATCACTCATCTATCCATTCTGACATCATTTAGGCACTGTACGGTGTTCCTTTCACTCATATTTCACGTTATGGACCCTTAGACCCTGACTTACATACCATTACCTACAGTGCTTCTGCTTTGCTTCACTTCAGCGTCATGAGAGCACACCTATTCAGACTTAGACATCCACATGTAGAGTTTTTCACTCTTGGTGGCCTATGACCATCATCTCACAGTCTATAGCTGCAGTTTGTAGTTGTGACTATTCAGTTCCTATCTGCTTTTTGCTCTATCATTCTGCAAGTTGTCTCTCAGCATCTCTCACCGTTCTAAGTCCTCTTACTTGTGTTCTGCACAGGTCTAGCTATATAGTGCTATGTCCGCACTTCATGCATTCTCACTCTACCCATATACTCCTAGTGCACCTCCTTGGACTCTCAGACCAAAGTCCCAGTTATCTGATTCCCTCCACACTTATGCAGAGGATACGTCTCAGTAGCAATCCCTTAGGGTGAGACTATACTCACATCAGGAGATCTATTGGAGAAGAGCTGCTTACTTCCACTCTATTTTCCTCACCCTCACTGAGTCTGTATGTATCTGTGTACACTAACAAATAAGTCCATGGTCCATATTACTAACTTTACACTATCTTGACATATCACCATTATGACTGTGCTTGGACTTGCTCATATCTGACTCAGATCTCAACACTCAATCCAATCAGCATCAAGGTTGGAACTTCATTAGAAAATGAGGAGCTCATCAGGCTCCTAGAAAGTATGCATGATTCAGGTGGTACATTTCACAGAACATTTTTACTTACCCCATGCCTCTTCATAGTTGTAATTCCAAACAAAGAGAGTCATCACATGACACTCACCACCAGGTGTAGAGCAGGCAAAGTGCATTGTTCATTCCCAACTGTTTCTAACAACCTTTGCTCAAACTGTCAAGATCAGGGACCACCTTGCTGGCCACATTGAAGCTGTGAAGTACTCAGGGCACCCAGTTGCATGGGTGTGTGATCTCATGCATGGAAAGTACATTTACATCCTTGATGTTGTCACTTACAATGGGGACTTAAGGCTTCTCATGGTTAGGTGCACACCATTGACAGCATAGGCCCTGCTATCAAGTGTGTTTGTAAATGCTTCCCAAAACAAGGCTTGCACAATGTGAAGCAGATGTTAAAGTTATGAGGTAGTCAGGGGTCAGAATTCTGAAAGTCCAGAGGTCAATAGGTCCAGTAGTAAGAAGTCCAGGCAGAGTTTCTATTACTAGGGTCAGGGCAGAGCACTGGAGGATGGAGATCAGGGAATCTGTCATATTCCGTGCACAAATCAGTGCTTCTCTCAACCCTAACCCTATAATCAGTATTCAGTTCCTATCTAATCTGCCCCTATTCCAATCCCTCAAACCTCCAGATCCTCCTGTAGACCGGTACTACCTCTGCTGGAACCAATGGACACTATACCACTCCCCTTTACCCCTCAATACCTCCATACTCCGCCTCACCCATCTCTGTTACAGTTAACATAGCCCCTATTCATTTTCCCTCCTATAAGACTATCACGTGCACTGGCTGCACCCGAACCCAAGCACACTGTGCTATCAGAGGTCACTGCCACTTTGGCAAACTCCGTGGACATCTCTTTGACTGGTTACCAGCTCTCCGGTATTGTTCCCGTTTACCCTTTACCCTGTGTATGAACCCTTAGGCCTGATTGCCTTTCTTGATCAACCCTTGTTGATACCCTCGACCCTGATCTACAATCGATGACTCACGTCTATTCTTATCTCTGACTCATACATGACTCATGTACTATACTTAGCTCACCATTCCGGACACATCTCCTTTAGTACTTACCCTTCGCCCCTATAGTTCAGTCTCAGCTTGAACTACGATACCAGTTCCCTATAAGTAGTCGACCTATTTACCATTGTATTTCCCTTAACTTGAATCTACTTGGTCTTAGACCTACTTGTACTTGTCTTAGACGTAACTAAGCTCCAAAGCCACTTCCACTTAGCTAGACACCTTGTCTAGCTTCCTTGTACAAGGTCCAAGACAGGACTTAGCTTTTGTGACTGCACACTCCACCTGCTCGCAGTCACCGTCCACATCATAAGGCCTTACTCAAGGCAGACGTCACAGCCTCAGCACAATCTCTCTTATCAGAGACCACTGTTGTATCCCATCCAAGTCCCTGTGTTACAGTGTGCATAACAATCTCCAGTTATTTGGTCCTATAGATCTATCTAATCTCTGTCCACTCCGGCTCTATCTAATCTCCGTACTCCGCCGGCCATACAGGTCTCCACCCATTGCATGCATCATCTGCCTCTGCAACCCCTATCTTGCAATCATCACCATTTCCAGCTCTCCCTTCATTATTCCATACTATGACACTCAGGCTGTGCCTCCGCTTCCGGTCCTCCTTGCTTTAGCCACCCACCCTGATTCACAAGTATCCGCCCATTTCTAAATATAGGAAACCCCTATCCCTCTGGTTATCGGTTATGTATATTCCGTCTTATTCATCTGATCCATTCCCCGTTCATATCTGAGTTCATTTTGATTGTTCCGTTCCATCTAATTATCTAACTTTCCATATGTCACATATATAGCCTTTCCATTCCTCCATGTGCTCTGCTCCTAGCTCCAGTCTCATCCTTACTCATCCTGACATACTTACTTACAGTATATAAGCCCCCTGTAAACTTAGTAGATCCTCAGTTCAAATATTATTGTACCCTATGGGTCCTATTTCCCTCTGTCACCTACTGGACTGGATCTCCATGTCTGCTCCTACTCCAGAGTCTTAAGGATTACTCTCCTTATGACTTTCTCTCCGTCTACCCATAGGGTGACCCACCTCCGTCATACTGCCTATCCCGGACTCTGTATTGGATAGGACTCTCATTACCCACAGTCATTACCTCCGGTTGAATAATCTTAGTTACCCTCTCCGAGTCCCCAGACTTACGTCCTGGAAACTACATCTCCGCCTCTACCTCCTGGTAGTCTACCTTTGTTACTCTTCTACTCCGGACCTTGTCTGGGAGTAGCCATACCTCTGTTCTCAGTTTATACCTCTGTTCTACTCGAGGCTCTACCAATGGTAGTCTCGACTCCAATTTCTCCTTCACTATCCCAACTCCGGATGTCCGCCGGACAAGTGCACTATTCAACCCAGACTTGTTTTGGAACACCCTGGACTTCCGTTCTAGTCCATTCTGAAATCAAGGGCATGTACTTGGGCAAGTGGTGCAGCACACGAGCTGAAGCCAAGCCCTTCTTGGTCCATCCTACTCCTGTGCACCTTCAGCATGCATGGTCATAACAGAATCAAAGACTGGAGATACTAGAATAATAAATCTCAGTCTATTGATTAGAACTCTTGTGTGATAATATGTACCTAGAATAATAGGTATAGTACTTGATAGTACTGGTAAGAATAGTAAGAAAACATTGGACTTACATCTCAGTCTATTGATTAGAACTGAGATGTTCAACTACTTGCTAAGAGTATATATACATATGTCTAACTAGCTAATTTCCAGAGATGATTGATAAGTATGTTACAAAGACATTAGTAAAAACATTGGTAAGAAACATTCATCAAACTTTGGAGTAGTTTCTGCTCCAGGCATTGCCTTAATGTGGCTGTGCTGGTCCGGACCTCTTATTCTCCAGTCTCTGGATCTTCACTTGACTGGCCAGAGATAGGGGTGGACTTACTGATGGACATGTCAGAGATGTCAGACTCCAGCAGCAGACACTTCTGCAAGAGGAGTGCACTATTTGATATCATCCTTTCATTGCAAGTTTAAGACCAATATAAGTTGTAGCAATTTTGTGGACAGTTTTGGTGATGGAAACTGCACAACTGCTTTCACAAACTTCAAGTCTGAGCACCAGTGCCAGCAGTTTTGTTGTTCCTTTGGTTTGCAAGCTTTAAATTTCTGCATCTTCATAAGATAGTTGTATAAATAGTACATCAACTCTGTTTTGAATAGAATGACCCACAATTATGAGTGCCCATCATCACTTGTTTCTGCTGTCTAGGCTGGTTTTTTAGCAGGCATTAGGGCATTTCCATTGATCTGAGACTGCATTGCATGTTAGTTGGAACAAATATAAATATATATACATGTTCACTAATAAATTGTTAGATACTCTCAACAAACATCGATATGGACTTCAAAATCAGTCACAGCAAATCGGCAAATTGAACCATAACCTACTGTCCACCATATGAAGAAGCTGTTTGGGAGGACCTGGATCCGACAGCTTGTGATGACCCAATTCTAGTGTTGCCATGAAGTGAGCTGAACTGAAATGAAGTGTGAGTTCGGTCCCACTTCATTTGTCAAAGTTAAATGAACTGAACTAAAAGAAAGTTGGCTATGAAACCAGCCAATCAGGTGTCCAAGTGATATACACAGCATGTACTCAGTGGCTATGTGTGCCAAGCTTAAACCTACGCTAAGATATTACCCTCATCCTCATCTGTGATTGAGTTTAAATAAGATCCTGAAATTCATCCAACTTCCCTGCATGTATCAGCTCCTCCGTAGCCCTTTGTGCCACAGGTCCAGAAATGGCATGGTCTTCCTCCTTTGCAATAAAGTCCCTTGTGAAGCATAGTCTGTTCTGCCTAAGTGAAAACTTGAGTATTTGTAGGGCCTCCATCAGTTTAGGTGACATTCTGCTGCATTGGTGCAAGTTTGTGTCTTTGCTGGATGAAAAAATGTGTTTGCAAGGTACTGAAGATGCATGTGCTGGAAGAATGTCCACTGCAACACAGAACAATAGCAGGTAATTTTTCTCCATACACTGAAGGATAATGATTAGCTGTACAAACCATGATTCATAGTCATGGTGTTGCAGAGTGCTTACCTCCCAATAACACACAAGATCAGTGACACACTCACCAGCATTGAGTGTTGGTGGCTCATGTTTGTAATGTTCTAACTCCCTTCTAGGCTCTAGCATCCTTGCAATCTTCTGCAACTGCTTTCACCTCTTGTTCAGCAAGCTCTTTGGCAGTTGGTTGATGTCCTTCGGTTGTGTTTCATGGAGTTGTGTCATATTCCGCATTCCGGACCCTCTACCTCCGATCCCATCTCCATCGCTCATCTCCATTTCATCTCTGTTCTCCTTCTCCTTTTGTATATCTCCATATAGATTCTCTCCTGACTCCAGTTTCTGGTTATGCATTCCATCCGTAGTACTAGTTGATCCATTCCTCTGTTCATTTCCGACTTCATTTAGGATGATCTGTCCAACTTACTAATAAGCTTTCCATATGCTTCATACATAGCCTTGGACTTCGCTGACTGATCTTCCGTTATGATACCTACAGTATATAAACTCCTGTAACACTCTGTATTTCCTCAGTTCAAATATCATCTTAGATTCTACTCACCTGTCTCTCCAGACTAGTCCCTACACTTGTCCATCTCTGAGTCTTAGGATTGATTCCTATAGACTACAACTCTGGCTCTACCTTAGGGTAGTCTATCTTCGTCTGTTTCTACTCTGGACTTCGTCCATAGTAGTCTTATTCCTTGTTCCTGACAACGGTCATTGGAAGTCCACCGAACTTACATCTACTCCATTAGACCGGACTTGCGTTCGAGTCTCCGTCCTAGAAATAAAGGGCACGTACTCAGGTAAGGGGCACAGCACACCGAGGCTGAAGCCAAGCCCTCCGGACATCTCCTCTTTCTGAGTACGTCTTAACAAGTTGGCAAACTTGAAGACACAGTGGCCACAGGCTTCCCATTGAGCTTGATGAGTGGCAAGCAAATGTATTGTATAGCCTTGCATTGTCTTGCAGGCAGGAATCCTCCAAAACTAATGTTGTGTACAGGTGTGCAATCATGATAGGTTCAAATTTACAGGTATTGTCAAGTAATAGTCAGTAGATGAAAAATGACAACCAGAGGCTGGCGCCTCATGCATGACTTTGTGGCATTCAAGATAAGAAATCTACTTCATCTTGGCACACAATTATACAAATTGGGTTGCTGCATCGCGTAGTGTTTGGTCGAAGTGTAACGAACCAGATTGAGACAAACTGCCTCATTTTCGAAGTGAAGTGAAGTCAGTTCGAACTGAGTTCAGTTCACCAGCAACACTACCCAATTCCATTTTCAGACATGAGGGATTTATCTCGATGAGAACAAAGTTATTTATTTGATGCAAAAAACCTCTTTCAATAACGACGAGAGGAGGTCAGACAGAGATCTTAAAAACCTAGGAATAACTGCACACACCTAGCAAGACGACGAGAGGAAGTCAGAAAGAGGTGAGAGCACCTACAATCGTCGTCTGCTAGGCAAACCTCAAAAATTCCGCGATAGGAGAGGTGGAGTTTAAATGAGCATCGGGAATGGCGTCACCTCCCAACAAACAGGCCAAGGAAAAAACACATGGGGCTGCGCGACCATAGAAGGGCTTATGTACAAGCGCATGGATCTTTAGAGAAGCTGGCCTCAATGCCCTTCTGTTGGATCTAACTGTGAGTTGACATCATTCTGACGACGTGCGCTCAGAGGTAATGCCACCATTGCAAGAAGCAGTGGGCGACTTGACCAACTAAAATAGTTGCGTTGAGTCAATGCGTCAACCAAAAGTGATGTGTTGGATACAGGTGCTTCCCATAGGTGCGGGAGTGCTCAAATGCTGAAGGATAGCTGCTACTTGGTCAACCTGAGTGAGTGGTAGTCGGGAGTGGTAGTGACACTGGCAGGGTAGCAGAAGTCTCCAAAGCCAGTTTGCTAGCTGTAACGCAGGCGTCAAACACAAGACCGATGCTCATGTGAAAGAGGGTAGATTGAGACCGAAAAAATGGTATGGAAAAAGAGAGTGAAATGTAGAGCACACACGCGGCATCCCCTTCACCGAAGGGTTCCTGCAGCCACTCCCATCACAGTCGAGCAGCTGGAACATATCTGACGCTCGTCACGGAGCTTCGCAAGGCGGCCACTCTAAGCAACGGAAGTTTACGCACACACATTACAGATTCTCTTGAGTTGGGGAACCAATTATCTTTTCACAGGCGGCCAAGACCATATTTCGACATGCCACGTCCATGACACATCCCCTGCCAACTCGCGCAACACCGTCACAGTCCGTCGAGATGCATATCTTCACGACTCTTGCAGCGCCATCCAAAAGAGCACCGTCAAGCATAGAACCAAGCCCGTCTTTCGCTCCGCCTCTGCTTGCACAAGAGTTGAGTATGTGGCACAGATACCATGTCGCATCTTTCCGTGCTAGAGCCTCGAGCCTATCCTTTCTACTGAGCGCAGTTCTCCGCCTATGGGGATGCGACGCCTGCGATGATTCCGGACCACGAGACGCTTCCTCCCGGGTTGCGTTGCTATCCATGGTCCCGTCAGTACCGACGGTATTCCGTGTAGAATATAACGACTCTAGCGCTCGAATCGACTCCAATGCTATGCGCTCCCTGATGCCAGCGGTGTACCGGGAGTAGTGGGGTGATATCGAGTCTAACGTATTCAGCGCCTCGCCGAGAAGAGTCAAGAGGTCCATACGAGCGTCGGGAACGAGTGTCTGGCTGGAAGGTTTCGGGACCTTCTCGTTACTTTTGCGGCTTTTCGACGACTTCTTCGCTGAGCTTGCGTCTAGATGGTGCATGTATGCTCGGGATACGAGAGTGAAGCTGCAGACAAGAGGGACAAACAGGGTGTCAATTAGGCAGGATACAACGGTGCTGCTGGAACTGCTGATGCCTTGGTGGAAGAGGGCTGGAAGAGCGACGCGCAAGACGTACACCAGGAGTGGAGAGGCCATTGCGATTCTCGGCTCGTTGAGTTCTGATGGAACAGAAGACGTCGAGATATTTCGGAGGCTTAGAAATTTACTGATAGTGTCAATTGTGCGTGTAATCGCAGCTAGCATGCGCGAGTTGCGTGGTGGGTCGTCACCTGTCTGCGAACTTACTGAAGGTGATAACACTACGGAGGGAGGAGAATGCTGCGGTGAGGGATGGTGATGACTGGCCTGTCACATTGAGGCGTTCTTCCGCAAGTCGTGAGTCAAGGAAAACGGGGCGAATATATGAGATTCGCACCATCCCGTTTTGCAGCCCAGTCATCGTCCTGAAGTTGAAGCTCTGGAGTTTTGACAGTCTTCTTCGTTTTCTTCTTTGGGAGAGCAGCGTTCAAGTCGTCTGGCACGGCCTTGAACGCATTTTGCCGCAGACGAACGAGTTCTGCAAAATGTCAGTGAGGCTTGCAGAGGGAATTAACAATCGAAGTCTCAAACATACCTTCTTCATCTTCTTGTCGCTTTTGTTTCAAGGACTCGAGTTCTCTTTCGAGCGAGAGCGCATGATTCCTCCACGCATCCTCATCGCACGTTGCCTGGCTATCGTCGGACAAAGGAAAATGGGACTGAAGGTCGAGAAGACAACCTGCATAGCGTCATGTAAATCAATAAATGAGCCTCAGCTATGGTAGTATGTGAAGCGACCGACTTGGAATGGACTGGTCCTTCGGCTTGTGTTTCAAAATGGTGAATGCCTAGGGAGGAAACAAGTAATGAACTGCTTGAGCACTGGTTTTGACGCTATGCGAGATGTTGACCGTACGATGGCAAGGCGGACCGCAATGTGTGGTGAGACCGACATGTCTCTAAAAGTAAAATTGTAGAACCAGCGGCCTTGTATGAGAGGACGCTTGGAAGAAACAATGTTTGAAGTAACCTAGCCCATCGGTAGCGTGCCTGGATTTGATTGCCTGATTCAGCTGCCTACATATTTTTAGCCGAGGCATAAATTTCTTCGCCAGCTCTCAGCACCAGTGGTTGGAGATGGGTATAACGTTTATTACTAGTTCGAGAGGATGCGGGACTAGGGGAGGCGAAGCAATTCACCCAGGTGTGATGCCGTACGTTGGCACTTTGGTGTGTTCGCCATATTCATGATCTCACTCTTGGATGGAGAAATACTGGTGCGTTTCAGGTGAAGGAGTACCCAAGACATTCCCGTGCGCGGTGCACTAGTGCAGATTGCGCCTGATGCAAAAGAGATGCAAAATATCTTTTAGTGACCTCACCAAATGAAGTTTGGGCGCCTCGAATGCGGCACAGCCCAGGGCCCATGATTCGAGAATTTCGAATATTCACTGATGGGGTTGTTCTGCATAAGCAGACACGAGGCGAGTAAACAACGTACTTGATGGATACCTTGAACTTCCTGTAAATCGACTCTGAATTGACCACAAACGCCAGTGACCGACACATCTTTCAGCCTTTGGGGGTGTTCATTCTTAGATCATTAAAACACCTGTCGGTGAGTGATGACACTGACTTTAGCGGAAAAGACTTGAGACGGCAGTCCTCAGATAACATAATAGTCATGTCTTTGCCAACCGTTGGGGCAGAACAGACACCAAAGATAGATATATCTCCATCGATATCTCTGCCTGCCGCTGAGAACGAACCAACATCAAAGATCCTCTTTGCCAACCGCTGGAGCTGGAACAGACACCGAAGATAGAGATATCTCCGTCGATATCTCTACCTGCTGCTGAGACAAAACCGACACTAGGAGATCCCCTTACCCAGTACTAAGACGGAACGGTCATCACAGATAGAGTTATTTCCGCCGATACCTGTGCCTGCCGCCGAAACAAAACCAACATCAAAAATCCCTTTGCCTAGTGCTAAGAGGAAACGGCCATCAAAGATAGAGATATCGCCGTCGACATCTCCGAGTCTGCCTGCCGCTGAGACAAAACCAACATCAAAAATATCTTTGCCCAGTGCTAAGACGGAACGGCAATCAAACATTTCTTTACCCAGCGCTAGTTTGGAACCGCGACCAAAGATATCTTATCCCTACGCTGGTACGGAAGAGATATCACAAATCACGTCCTGCCGGAAATTTGAGGGACACAGTGGAGTTGTCTGGGCCGTCATACACCTGCCCGACGGACAGCGAATCATTACCTGTTCAGGGGATGGCTCGCTGCGGGTATGGAACTTGGAGAGCGAGAAGCAGATAGGCGACGACTGGCGGGATGGAGAAGGTGCGGTGTGGACCATAGCGTTGTCTCCGGACGGGACGAAAGTGGTTAGTGGCAGTCTGGACTGGTGCAGTGAGGTTGTGGAGCATCGACACGGGTAAGGTCATCACTAAATGGACAGGTCACGCGAAGGAAGTATCGTCTGTCTGCTGGAGTCGAGATGGTCGGCGAGTGGTGAGCGGATCTAACGATGGAACTGTAAGGCAATGGGATGTAGAGGGCGGAGCGGCCAACCTCGAACCAGTCAAGACTGTGACAGAGCAAACCCACCATGTGAACGCGGTCGTCTACTCAGCCAGACATGACCATGTTTGCGACTTGCTAGATGGGACAAGTCCATTATGATTGAAATTTGGGATGCGAATACAACCGAGCTGGTCGCAACTCTCAAAGGACAGACGAGTTTCGTGCATTGCCTAGCTTGGACCACGGACGGAAAGACACTTATCTCCGGGTCAGACGATGGCTCGATTAGGACAGTGGAGTACCACAACATGGAAGGAGATCGCGGTGCTGGATGCGCACACAACCAGCGTCACTGCCATTGCGATATCTCCAAATGGCCGAATCCTCGCAAGCACATCATCAGACAGAACAGCGCGATTGTGGAACCTCGACAACAGCCAGCCCGTCGGTTCGCCCCTCGAGCATGCAAATATAGTGACCTGCGTCTCGTTCTCGGCAAATGGAAAGCTAATAGCCACTGGCTGCTATGACCACAACGCGTATACATGGGATGTGTCTGCGCTTATTAGAGAAGCTGGCCTCAATGACCTTTCATTGGATCCGACTGTAAGTTGAAAGGCTTTTCTCATTTCATAACTTTCCAGGAACTGAACGTTTCCTCCCGCAGGATGGTGATAATCCGTTGTCTGACGTCCGTGGTTCAAATCTATAAAACAATCTCATTTTGACCTCATTACATTTAACTTCTAGTCTGATGCTCCTCCAGCACAACAAATCCAGGACGTCATCCAAGTACCGCCAGAGATTGTCAGCGATTCCCCGGATCGCGTTGATGTGCGTGCCCCGCATTTCAGTTTATTTTTCTTCTGACTCATCTTTATTTTCAGTCCTCTCCAACACATCAACCTTCCCATGCTACCTCAGTTCCCGCACTAGACCACCTCCCGACCACCTCCACACATGAGCTTGTCACCTCAGCGCCATCTTCTACCTTGCGCCGCTTCTCATCCCTCTTCCGCCGCTCTCGGCCCGATCCTGATGTTGCACCACACCTCTCCCCACGCCCATGGCCAGGGATTTTCTCTCGACGAGCTCCTGGTGCTCGTACTGTTGGTCAACGCAAATCGGTCTGTTCTCTTATATTCTCTTCCTTACTATACTAATTTATTCCAAAGCGTTTATATGTCGCTCCGGTAACGAAGACCAAAGCTACCTCCACAGGACAGCTGAAACAACACACGAACCAAGGCGGGGCAATGTCTTTGCCGTTATTGCGTCCGCAGGCAGCAGTTGCCACTACAACTTCACCACTAGCACCCCGTCCTGTAATTACTACTCCCGCAGACGTGACAAGTACTCTTGATGGACCTACAAGAGAGGCTGGATGCTGTACTCGCTTTTGGTCTTGTATCTGCTGCGTGTCCACCAATAAATCTTCTGATGGTCTTCATTAATGCACGAGCCCACCGCCCTCTACTCCTTTTTCTCTTGCTTGCATCGATCTTCATCTGGTACTACATCACTATTCCAACACCAATTATGCTTTCCGTACACTGCATTACATTGATGTATCATCATCGTCATAGGATCGTCCACGTACAACAGGATGTCCATTTTCTCCCCATTGCCCAGTAGGCCAACAGGCTGTATATATATACTGTCTATACCCCTCACATGTAATGAAAAATATTCGAATCCGAGCTCCTACTATGGGAACGCGACAGAGAAGGGTATCTATAACGACCCCACTCGACTTGTCCGTTGTATAAACCAGGTTGTTCTTGAATTTGGGTCTGAAGTCAAGACCGAAGCCCGCACTTGCGTCTGAGATATTGATGAGGAAGCTAGCACCTGTGAACAGGCAGAGTCCCCACCGCATAGGCCTGCGACCTGTTTGCCCCAGAAAATCCGAAAAGCAGATATCGAAAACAGCAACGAACGAACACAAGGGAAATCCATGAACGTAGCTTAGATATTAATGCCGTACATTTCTGTGGCTGATGAGAGAGTAGAACACTTGCGAGTGTCGGCGTTCATTATAACGCAGGGCCGTGTACAGTGTGTTAATATCCAGAAAGAAACAGGTATCACATAGAACATCCAAAACACCAGACGTAACTGCACTACATCAAATTAGGCATGAGACCTGATCGCGGTCCAAGATGATCTATGTAAAGTGCGACACTTGTCTTGCAATCCAGGAATTCAGGTGGGATACATGGATATTATTGGCTGCCAGTACCGGCCACGTCGCCAGGATAAATATGGCGATCCAAATTGGAGAGACGATCGAGACGGTGACAACGTCGGAAGTGCGGAAAATCATGATCGACAATGCTGCAGCAAAGAATGTCATCCTGTCACAGAATAAGTTGCCACGTCTTGGTGTGCAACCAGAAACGCACCCCCAGATCAGAAGAGCATACGGTAGACTAAGCATGAGGGCAAGGCTCTCGAGGCCGAGCATAGACTGCGACATTTCTTGCATGAACGAGGCCTAGGGGGTGTAAAGAATGCAAGTCAAACGAACGACGAAAAGGACACGTACCACGCCTTTAGCGGAGTCTCGCCGGCTGTCATTTACTTGTCCAGCCAGGCCTAGTGAGACCACTAACGAGCCCAAAGCACAGAGGGTAGACATATACGATACAAGGATTACAGGCCTTTGATTCCTGGACGGATGGAACCGCCAGAAAACTGATATCAACAGCAAGCATCACGGTAGACTGAGATGGACGTCGGATACATTGACCATATGAAGCAATAGCACACAACTCACGAATATCGTGTATCCATTCCATTCACTATTGAGCCTGTTGATAAAGTTTTTCCAACGCCGTTGAACGATGGTGTAATCGACCCATATCTTGTGAAGAGCCTTGCTATGAGCATCAGGGGATCCAAACAGAACAATATTCATGACGCGAAAAAGGACGCTCTTCGGACGGTGAATGGAATCGCCATATAACGACTGGTCTGCGTCAAGTCGGGCGCCCGGTTGTCCACAGAAGTTTACAAACTTGTCGCTGCCTAACAAAGTAGTTAGCAGAAGGACACCATTCGCAACTAGCCTGAGCTCACAAAACTCTCCCATAAATCGAGCTGAAGTAATTAAAAAACGTATCAGAAGCAATCAACTGAACTTCGATGCTTGGACTTACCGACGATCCACACAGAATGCTCATGCTCCTTGTCGACACTGCCTGAAAAGACGATCAATGACGACCTCCCAGATCAAGGGCAGAATCACTCATGAGAGGATCCATAAGGCCGAGCACATTTGAAACCTCGTCCAAAGCAAAAGGCGCTAGGCATTTTTCAGAAGTGATGTTGTCTATCACGGGTCATTCCGGTATGCCGTAGACGATTATTGGTCTTTGCCCACCTGCCTGAGTATACATAACAATTTCCTTAAGTCTCACGAGGACGTCTCCTGGAAGGAAACGTTTGTTTGGAAACAATTCAATATGCATCCTGTCGAGATGATGATAATGTTCAACAACGGAAGGTAAGCAGAACTATAACTAAGTATCAGCACATTTACTTCGGTCACGTAAGGGAACATGCGTACTTCTGAGGCCATACGGACCAGTACTGTGATTCTAGTGCATACCCTAGGAGCAACACAATGAGAGAAGCTCGAATGAACATCCGACGGAAATAACTCACTGACGTGGCCTTTGCGTTTTACTCCTCGAACATTATCCAGAAGCTCTCTAGATGTGTAGGGTTCCAGCCAGAAAATGACACGTCTGTCGTGATCAACAAAGTAGTAGCCCCATTTCTCTTGCTCATCCACCTCCACGCGCTCCAAAGTTAGTTCGACAGACGCATGAAAGGTGTCTGCCTTGCGGGCTTCTTCGTACGCCTGCTTAACAATTGTACCCATCGTGACTGCGGTTCCAGGGTCTCGGACATTAATATCAGTGAAAACCCGCTGCATGGAGATATGAGTAAAGTCATGTAGGAGCGACCATAGACATACATCATTTGAGTGATAGAAAAACAGAGCGCCTTCTGGGTGTGTGAGCGGCTCCCATCCCGACACCGGAGCAAGCTCCCTGACGTCCCATTTCAATCTTATCAAGTGCTCTGCCACTACCATGCTTACTCTGAATAGTCCAAAGGACCTTTCTGAATCACAAAATCTTCATTGTGATCTTGACTGTCGATATGAATTAGAAGGGCGTTAAGACAGTAATGCGCTCGACAGATATAATTTGCGTACCATTGATTCCTCTCGTATCGCTTTATTTGTTCAGGTATAATGGGAGTTAGAGTGTTATCGGAGGATTGCCCTGGCACCGTATAATGGGGCTGCAGGGTGACAGCCGCAGTGGCGTGAATGCTGGGCTCGGGCATGATGATATAGCTCGGTGTCAACGGCACAGGAGAGGACAGGAGAGACGGAATATTGGAAACTAAGGCATTCGACTCTTCGCTTTGTGAAGGTGCTTTAAGCAACGGCACTGCGAGGGTCCCATGGGTCTTCTTCCTTTGGTCGACCGGATGAGAGCTGAACGCTAAACCCGGTTCGCGAAAAGTTCTCTCATTCCTACCAAAAAAACCATGACAGTGTCGGGTTAGTCGCAGAAGGAAAACGAGGAGACTCGTATATGACCGAAATGCGGCCGTCCTGACAGCGAGCCTCAACCAGGAGATGAACATGCGAATGTGATACCCTCCAGGCATAATGACGATCATCGAGGTCAATGGCCTCCTGTACAAAAATTGTCTGTAGCGAGCGAAAAGGTAGAACGATAGCCTTGAATGACCTTCAATATAGTGCTACCATATGCCGAGTAGAATAGTGAGAGGAATTTGATGATGATGACATATATTTGGCCATCCACGCGATACATACAGCTCAGGTATAAAAATGCTACCTCGATGACTCAAGGCAGAGAAGGAAAGGCAACAGGAGAAGGAACACTCAAGTCAAAGGTGTATGTATGAAATTATTGCATTAAAATATTGTCGGTAGTTCATATGTGTGACGCCTCACGGACATATTAATGGACATCACATGACTTATGCTCAGCGGGGTGGCCCGGGACTACAAGGCAGTGATTCTCACGACGGGATTTTGAAGTGACATGGACACACTTTGAGTCGCGCCGTGATAACACGTTTCCGACACAACTAGACAAAAATTGACAGACATATAAGTGTGGGAGTTGTAGAGCAGACCCTGTTCTGTGTCTTTTTTTAAGCAATTGCGCACATGTTGAAATTTGACTTCTTGAATACCCAAACAGTGACAAAAATGACCTAAAGTGACCTGTTTTCATGGCTTGAAGACCGAAAAATAAAGATCCGTTTTCAAGAAAACGTGGAGTGACGTCTCTACAACTTCCTCTCTTATACATGTCTCGCTTTATGTGTAGTTGTGTTAGAAGACGCGTAGCACTATAAACTTCAGCGTCTTTATCTATTTGATCAGCTATCTCCAGTTATTAATCTTCGAGATCTCTTGAGCTATAATATCACAACAACGCCATCAAACATTACTAAAACTTTTGCGTGCGGCTGATAAAGTACCTGAGGAAGGTATTTGCAAAATCTTATACTCATATGTTGCATGCGAGAGTTGCGAGACACAAAAACATCACTAGGTCACTTGTATTTGAGCAACTCGTTGATGGGAAACTTATGTATGTGATAGTCAGAGAAGTGTACGTAGAACCGCAGATAAGAGAGCTTACCTCAGTCTTGGATCAAAAGACCGAGGGAGATCATTCGACAGAAAGAGGAATTAATACGCTGATTGAGACGGAGAATCATAGGTGAACGTGTATGAGGCGTGTAACAAGGAGTGATTGCGTATGTAAAAGAAAGAATGAGTACGTACAAGAGTGACACGACGTCGAGAGTCATATCTTGATATGAGGGAGCATAGATAGTATCGACCGTGCTTCAAATCAAACACTCGGAGGGCACAGTTTATCAGCAACTTCTTGCAAAAGCACGCAGACAGGTTCCGTCATTTTGTAATCCCCCCCGTTTCCTCTGAGCTTATTCTTTAGGATGTTTTGAGCGTGTAAGGCTCCGAGAAGTCGCAACAAGCGATCGATGAAAGGGGAAAAGCGGACAATAAGTCCCAATGTTGCGACTTGGCGGTGGACTGTAGCAAAAGTGACAAAGTCAAAATTACAAATATGAATGAAGGGCAACCAAGAGTACCTATATCACCATCGCTCTCGCGTTCGATAGCAGCAAGAACCGCGCATGCGATTGACGCTTCCCATTCTGCATTTAGCAGAGTCATGGATATTTCCATCTCTAAATGATCGGCTTCTTCGTCGTTGCCCTTGCATAAATTCTCTGTTCTGAGCTCTTGCAGACGCGCAAAAGTGTTGAAAGTCAAGCTCGACGCGCTTTTCCGAATACCAAGATCTTCATGAACCAAAGTATGTTCCAGCAGCATGGCTAGATTGTTCTGCGCTGACAGGAGAATTTTCCATCCCAAGGCCCTGTTGCCCAATGCGTTGGAGAGCATACGAAGGAGAGTCAACAGATACTTTCGTGAAGACCGCTCGCATGCCTTTGACAACAGCAGCCCAATGGGGCTGTCGAGACCAGTTTCGATCGGCACACCAGGAGGAAACCTCGTCGTTGAGGAGTGCTATCCGCCATAGATCCACCAGTGGAAATAGCTGGTCTTCTGGCATATTCCACGACATACAGCTCGTGACGTCATGCCAAAGATCAAAAAGTGGGTGCATGAGGCAAGCATTGCGAAGTGGCGGAACGCCTTGACAGTACGGAATCACTGTCCCAAACAGGATTTCCATGGTATCAGGCTTTGGATAGGGAGGTATCGAAAGGCTGAAACCAGTCTGTAGCGGAATCAAGGAAACCCCTCAGTTTTCGCTGATACAACATCAGAGACTAGGGATGTTCTTGAATCGAATAGGCTCAAGGTTCCAGCGAGTCCAAAGCCGGAAGGGATATCGATAAGTGTGGGTGAACTAATGACATAGTCGATGGTGTCAGCTTGAATGCGATGTATAACAACTTGAATTCGGCAAACCTGGATGTAAAAACATTGCAAGCTGCATTCGTAATTGTTGAACGTCATATCCTTGCAATTCATATATCTGCAACGTGAGATAAGTCATCAATCAGACGAAGCTCGGGAAATCCTAACCTTCATTCCTCCTACAAAGAACTAGAAATGTTGGGGTGGCGCGAACACCAAACTCAGTGCCAACTGCAGCTGCACCAGCCGAGGAATTGAGATCCACCTGCACAAAGGCGACAGGGCTACTAGTTGAGTTTTTGTCGTGCGCAAATTCTTCAGACAATGGTCGTGCCTTGCGACTCAGGCAGCACATTTCTTGGGTGAAGAACGCAAGAACACCACGGTGCTCTTGTAGAAGAGAATGAAATGATGGAAGAGATGCACAAGAGTGAATGCGTTTGATGGTGACCGTGGGGGTGGTGGTTGACGATGGTTGACGATTAAGGCGCAGGAATGGTCGTGCAGCAATTTGTAAATGGCGTAAACGTTTAGGATTCGTTGATGTACGCAGATTCTCGATGGGTGTGCCGTTTTGGAGATTGACACTGACGGTATATATTAATATGAGAGAATCAGAAGAACGGTTTCTTTACCGAACAAAAAGTGTTCTAAGAAAGGTAGACACCAACGTGCTGCGTCTTATAGATGATGCGAGCGTCCCAGCGGACTTCGCAAGCAGGGTCTTGTTGCGGAGTGAAACTGCCTTTGACCTGGCAGGCCGACTGGTGACTTTGGCAAGGATTCCCGAGGACCTCACTGGAAGCTCTTTGAGCATCGTTGTGAGAATGGTCTCCCGTGGTTTACATATTGCGAGGTTGTCTAGGAATGATACACAGGTGCAGCAGCTGTCGTCCAAATTGATGGCCCTGCTGAAGTCGAAGGCAATAAGGCGTTCGACGTTGACATCTTCAGCTTCAACGAGAGCTTGACGTCGTTCGATAGGACCAGAGAGCTCTCTGTAGTACATGTTCCTGATCGTATTCAAAAACCCTGCGTCAGGGTTTGGCACCTTGTGGCCCAAGTACAATCGCACGGGTGCCAACATGGTGAAACGATTTCCCTCACGATGAGTGATTGAATGCATGCAGAGCGCGTCCGCGTCTGCGGTCGCAGAAGGACAAAGGGCTTTCACCCTCATAGTGTCGAGGCCCTGCGGGAAAAAGGCGATGATCTCGAGAAGCTTTCGAGCATCATCGCCAAGGCCGATCACCGACGGAGCATTCAAAGATAGTTCTACTGTAGCACGAAGGCTGTGATATTTTCCTTCACCGTTCTCCAGTAGCGCTGCTTGGTGTGTTCTCCATGCCGAAAGTAGTTCCGCCCCAGACCATTCATGCTGAGCCGCTCGACGAGCAAGGATATTAATCGATAAAGGATGGTCATTGACACCGTCCAATAATTCATCAATTATCTCCGTAGGAATGTGCTGCGGGCACACGTGTTCGAAAGTCTTCCTCGCGTGCTTGCGTTCTAGTGTCGAAACGCTCACGACCTGTGTGATACAGTAAGGTGCGGTGTGTTTGCTTCGGGTCGTCAGCAAGAGAACCACGGAAGATGATGCGAGGTCGTTAGTGATACGTGACACAGAGTCTGCGTTTCGTGCTGCAGTAAGGGCATCTGCATGGTCGATAACCAGGAGTGTGCCTGCGCCTGTCAGAAATTCCGTCACCTCTTCCCACCGTTCACTGAGGCGCCCGTCCAGCCCGGCGGCTCTGCAAATCCGCTCCCTAACTGTTCCCGGGGATATCCGAGAAGCATCGAGTTCATCGAATGATACAAAGTACCGACGGCCTTGAAACTTCTCAGCTATGACTGAGTCATGGATGATAGCTTTTGCGAGGGAGGTCTTGCCGATACCTCCTGGTCCGCAAAGTGTAACATGACGTCGATTGAGAAGTTGTTCCGTGATCCGGGCAATGAGATGATCTCTACCAAAGAAAGGGGAAGGTACACCCGGGAGGACGACGCGCCAGCCTTCATCTGCGATAGACACGCTCGGTCTATTGATCTGTCTGCTCAGTTGATCTATCCTGCGCTGGGTTATCATGCTCAAGTGCATCTTTAGCACACGATCAGTTCAATCTTAGCTTGGTATAGAGAAGGAAATGATGGCTTACGTTAATGAGTAACACGCGCCTATCCAGTTCCCGCACCCAAGATGCGATTCTGTCCTTGTCAGATAGCGCGAAAAGGGCTCTCTGGGTGACGCTGCGCTCATTTGCAGACACGACTGCCTCGTGAATGCTTTGGACAAAGCTATGCTAATGTCAGGCAGTCCCTGACGTATCTGAAGAAAGACCCCACCTTTTCAGATTGATAATGATGTCGCTAAGCTCACTGTTCAAATCGCCATCAGTCTGGCCTTCGGTAGCCCTTACGACGACATCACAAATCACTCGGCACTGTTCGATCAATCCACGGAAATCGCCTTCGTTCTGCAGGGTATTCTATACAAAGGATCAGAACACCATCTGAAGTCGTCCAAGAATGACTTACTTTCGCGATGGCCAAGATGTTCGAAACTGTAGAAAGAATGCTTTGCACGAGGGCGCTGGGCACAGCAGCCTTTGCGGTATCGATCACTGTTATCGTCCCACTCAGCAGTGCCACGTATCGATCATTATCGACGTTGTTGCGAGCAGATGTCTTTCATTCAAAGCTCGACTATGGCTGACGTTGATATGATAGGAGTCTCACCTTCATTGACAAGACCATATCGTTGGGACAGGAAGGTCAAACTAGGTCGATCTGAGAGCCTATAGATACCAGCTGGGGGGAGCACAGTTGCTGTTAACGGCCATGATCTTATTTAGATGCACAGCATCGCCTCAAAGGCTAGAGCATCGCCACCAGCCAACATCAGCTGATAGGATAGGGTCGATGCATTGTCCAGGCTTAAGTAGATAAGTCCGTGACCATCGCACTGGGTTCAGAGATTGTATTAGAGATGTTTCCTCGAGTTGTCATCCGTAGTCAAGCATCATGCACTCAGACCAAAGGATACCCTTCACCAGGTACTAGGGGATTCCAATTATAGACGTCAATTTCATAAAGGGTTAACATGGTATACAAGACAAACCGATGGAATGAACACACTGTCTATGGTCGCTACTAGGAGAACCTCTGCAACAAATGAAGCAGACAAAAGCTTAGTGTGACAGCGTCCAGTCGGTATATATGGTAAGATCATCAATCTGTCCATCCATCCATGAAAGTCGTGACTCCTAGTTGCGGCGGAAGCGCGAGAGGAACCCGCTCTTCATGCCGCTCAGCTGGTATGAGTTATTAGTAGCGCCTGCCATTCTATCACGACGACGGCCAAAGCACACAGTGCATCCAGCCAAGATAAGCAGGAGTAGGGATACAAATGTGAGCCAAAAACCTGTCGTGGCGTTAAGACTCGTGATGAGCTGAGAAAAAAAGAAACCAACCAGGTCCAGTCTGGGTCGTTTCACTGATATTTAGCGTACCCATTTCATGCTTGAGATAGGCATAGAGAGCGATATTGATGGCAAATGCGATGAGGGTAAGCAGGGCCGCGAGGAATGATACTAGAGAAGCCACCAAGGTAATTGTGATGTGCTGGGACATGGATAGAAGGAAGGCAATAAAGGATACACCGGCAGCTAAAGAAAGGGCGAAGTCAGATTGCGACTGTTTTGCATAGAGTACAACTGACCAACGGGAATAATAGCGAGACCCCGTGTCCATGAAGGACCTATGGTAACTTCGGCCAACTGCGAGTTCACGAAAGTGACCGAGTATCCATGGCCTGCCATTCAATTAGCATAGGATTGTAGCGATATCAATAAATATGTTCACCAGTGTCGAAACATGTGAAACCCGAAGACAGGTCAACACAGTAACCCCTTAAGATAGTTTAGTTATGCTATCTCGTGTAGTAATGTATATTTACCAAATGCCGAGCTAGGTGGTACGATGAGGAAGGATGAGTTCGAGCACCTCATCTCAACTAAACTGCTACTCACTCGAAGTTGCGTGAATCCCTCTGCACCGTTATTGGCAGCAAATTGACCACTAGAGTAAACGCGAGTAATGTCCATCCCTTGAAAACGCGGCAGAGAAATTGAGACGATGAAAAGGAGGATGAAGGCAGCTACGAGGAAGAAAACGCCTGGAATACAGTATGTTCTCGACATCTTCGCCAGTTTGATTGATATTGATTTTTTGTTGTGTTTTAACCTGCTACGAATGAGCGAACGTCAGAGACGAAGATTAAGTGGGGCTTTATGGAGATGGAGGTGAAAACGTTGAGGCTCATTTATCCCAATTCAAAGCTACCAAGCAGCACGCCCTACTGCACCGCCACAATGCCATATTGTTGCCGTAATCATAACCATGGATCCATCGATATCTGATGCATGACCGCTACGGAAGCTTTCTCCAGGACCACGATCCCGAGCGTTGTGGGAGCGTATATGATCTCAATAAGGCATCACCGTGACAAGACCTGGATACATTACGGTCTATTGATCTCAGCCGAGTCCAATCGTGACCACTTCAGATGACGTGTTTGATAGGCACAGCCTGTGACGGTTAGTGGCATCACC
Organism: Suillus lakei; assembly: GCA_016628065.1. Taxonomy (NCBI): domain Eukaryota; kingdom Fungi; phylum Basidiomycota; class Agaricomycetes; order Boletales; family Suillaceae; genus Suillus; species Suillus lakei. The sequence continues at coordinate 193,221 of JABBWA010000070.1, read as the reverse complement.
AGGGCCTAGTCCTCACAGACTCTCACTGGCCAGAAAATCATCATTCCCAGCCGTTCCCTTGTCTATGTACTTGTTCCGTTTTCTATTTACGTCATCTGAACTTGATTTTATTTCAGTTCAGACGGACCTCTGCTATTCATGTACAGGCTGTCGTCGGACGATGGATGCCCCCGCTGCTCTCATAGCCAACAAATATTCGCAGGAACTATCATTCAGATATGCCTGGCAACCCAATCATGGTTTCTCCGACCCCAGCCGGCAACATCCAACCACGCAGACAGACAAGCACACGTACCCCTCTGAATCATTTCAACGCACTCACGACTGCATGCATGCTTTTCGAACATATACAGGCTCTCGAGCGACTCCGTGACGAGACACAACACCGCGTGGACGCTAAAAGACAGACGCTGCACTTTCTGGAGGCAATCACTCCGAAACGGAGCCTTCGAGATGCTTTGTCGGAGTCCATCGTCACACAGCAACAGATGCAGAATACACCCATCTCCGCACGTAGCCGTTCCCCGTCACCTCGCCTTCGCGGGTTATACGACGTTCACGGTCCAGGATGTGCCAACCAGGACTCTTTACAGACTACGGCTGACTTCTCCCCGCTGAGTCTCGTCGACCTTTCGATCTACGGGAGGGATCATGAAGTAGTCTGGGAAGATAACGACGACGAAGCTTTGTTGTGTCCATCTGCCGATGAAGCTGTTGAGGATTATGCGGGAAGCGGAGACAGCTCCAAAGAATCCTGTGACAACCTAACCTGTCTTACCTCTCCTTTCCACCTTGTTTCTTCCTCTTCCGAGATTACCTTCAAAGTCCAAGGTTGCCCATTAGTACCCGATTCCACCAACAATTTACTGATTATGTTTACCAGAACCTGATCGGGTTTTTCCATTAACTAGGCAAGCATCGAACAGGTACCGATCCGCCGCCCACGGCAAGAAGTCCCCATCAGGCGCGAAGGGCAAAGGGGTCGTACGTCGTGGATCTTCTAAACGCAAAGTTGGTCAATCAAGGGCAAAGAGGGCCTTACGCAGGATTCTACACCACAAGAAACTAGGCATGGACGCCATCAAATTTCATATGTAGGTACTCGTGACTCGGATGTTTCTATCTCTCCTGCGTATCTTTGGCATCTCGTTTGCATTCAAATGTTACAGTTCTGTTCAACTTTCTGGTAAATGGGCCTTGTGCGGATTCGGCATTGCGATGGCTTTCGACAGAAACAGTATTTGACGCTCGCCATTCGGTTCTAACTTAATACCGGGTTGTGCCAAGGGAGCTCACAGTACCCTGTCATCACTCGCGATCGGGGCTTGCTCTGTTCCCTCAATAAATAACTAGGTTGTGTTGGCATGGACCGGCGTTTGGAAAGCGAGTAAACATTGTATATAGTGGCGTAGACACGAGAATAAAACACATAGATAGGAGGGACGATGTAAATTGGGTGAACTCACGAACAGTATCTTGGAGGCGAACATGAAAAGACGAGACGATGTCCCAAATTCGAAGATCCCCAAGTGGTGGGGAAGCGCACCTTCAAGCACCGGAGACCCGGGAGAACTAGAGTGGCGAATGTCCATGTGACCGAGGAACTGTGCGATGAATGAACTGGAGGATGACAGAGGCACATGTTCAAGTTCGGACTTTGTTGGAGGTTTGCAAGTGTTATATATAGACAAGAATTGGTATTCCAGAAGCGTATATAGAATTCGGCTAGGTTAAGGTCCTAGGTGATACCTATACATAGACTCTGGGGTGTACCATATCAAACGCACCCGGATTCATCTAAATTTTGGACATCTTGCAATGCCGCTGCGTGCGCAAGTTTATCACATCCTCATCAAAATAAACTCTAACAAATATTCATAACACACCTTTTCCCATACTCCGGACAGCTCGTAGAGTACTACCGCGTCTTAACAGTTTTCGTTGTTTGTAGCGACATATAAATGTATAAATTCTCTCTCTCTCTCTGTTCGCGGCGTACCCCGATATTTTTGTCAGACCCATGCAGCGTATAGTACAGGGCCAGCCTGCAGTTGTCTCGCGCAAGCCTCGGTACCTTTTCACTTCTGCCAAGTTCTGCCCACAGAGTCTACCAACTGCCAGGTTTTGCCTTGGCGAATCACGTACTAGCGTCTGCGATTTGCCAACCACACGAGCTCATAGTTGTGCTGGGTTTGAATTTTGCACCGGTTCTATCTAGTAATAGCAGGTAAGTAACGATAAAAGTCCACACTCAAGGAGCCTGGTGGTGCAATTTGCTTATGAACTAGGTATGCTTGTCGTCCATCCTTCAAGTCGTTGTGACATCTGCCTTGATCCCTATTCTACCTCCTCAGATCCTGCCACTTCTCCGCATGCAATCGAGTGCGGCCACATCTTCTGTCTCAGGTGCGCCTAAATGTCTACTCCCGGCCAGCTTGCGTCCAGCGATAACATTTGTCTCTCATTTCATATCCTTTTCAATCCCAGGTGCCTTCGCTCCTTATCCACAGACACATGTCCCCTCTGCCGCGAACCTTTCGAGCTAGATTATGCCAAGAAACTTCACCTCGAAAATCGACCCGAACGAGATAATGCTGGACGAGATAATGCTGAACAGCGTGTTGTCTACGATCATGCCAATTTTCTTCTTCATCGCATGTCTCTAGTCTCAGGCGAAGACACACCCGAATTAGATGTAGTCGAAGTAGTCTCTGAAGTGCAGGAATGGCTACGGTCTCAACCGGATGACCCCAGTTCTGTGAGTCCTTTTCATCATGCAGGCGCGTCGCAAATGCGACGTATACCAGCGGTTACTGCCAATACCTTACCCAATTCTTTTCAAATTTCTCACATACTGCATTTTTAGCATCTACCGCTTCGAGCTGCCGTAGATTCCCTCCAGCGATACAAAGCTCTTCAACATGAGAGCGAGCGTGAAAAAGCAGAATGTCGTCATCTTCGCGACCAGCTTCGCAATAGCACACTAACCACAGACTATGGCTCCAGAACATCTCGTGCTGTGGAAGACAGTCTGCTTGCTAGGATTGAAGAACTACGGAATGAACATACCCTGTAAGTTTCTACTCATAAGTAACGAATATCTTCTAAATACTTTCTCCTCAGAGAGGTAATCATTGGGTTCGGTGCCGTTTATGTTAGACTTATCTTGCATCCACATAGCTGTCGCAATTGCAATCTCAACTGGAAAACCGTGGAAATTCCCAACCTCAATACCTTGTTATCAACACCAATCCCCTTCCCCCTCAGCCAGATTTCCTACCTCGTGCAATGGATTTTGATACCCACATGCGAGCGGGACACCCTAGTGAGTCTCTGTCCTCTCCACTGTCGTCGGCTGATACCCTGGATTTCAGTTGTCTTCTCGTTGATCATTTTCTTCAGTATCATCGAGGTATGTGCACGTTTTATCTCAACGGTGAAATCATAACACCCTGTGGTAGCTTTCAATATCAGCCTGGCTCACGTCGCGCTTTACTGCCAACCACGACTACTTCAGTCTAGCTGAACGTGACCGCACTCGTTTTCTATTGTTCACTTCAGGGTGGACAATCGTATTCTCCTGTCTCTACATGTTTTTCTTCTTTTATCTTCCAGGCAGTGTTTTGGGTAGTGTGGGTTCCCATATCTTTTTGTACGTAGACCTCGTTTGACATGGACGGTCGAACTTGCTGACCAACTCGCTGTAGCCTGTTTCTGACATGGGCCTTCTGGACCGCGGGCGCTACAAGTATAACTGCAGCTCTCAGTGGAGAGCTGAATCGCAAGTTGGTCGCATTTTCTTACTACTGACCGCTCACCTCCTATCTTCCTAGTACCCAGAGCGATTTCGCATATCCGGTTCAAATTAATGCGCTACAAGGCTTTGCTTGGGTCACTGAGTATGTGTCATTGATATATGTCTATTGCTTCCTTGTTTATATCATCGCCAGGGCTCTTGTAACTTTCGCATTACTTGCTGTGCTTATCCGCGGCATTCTCGCAGTACGTCGAGGTTATGGAATGCGCGGGCCACTGATTGCTTGAGCGGGATCCTGTCCCCCGTTTCATATTACTCCATCTACGTCATGCGTTGCCATTATGGCCATGACCTTGCAATAATAATGACAACGCATGACTGACATGTACATAGTTGATATCTAGCCCCCCCGATTCCTCCCTTGCGTGGTCCAATAGCCCCACCCAATTACCAGTTCATCTCTTTCAGGCTATATTTTTGGTGTTATGTACGAGCAATACAAATTATGTTTTGATGGCAAGCAAAATAATTTACATTGAGTGCCTTAGTTTGTTTTCGCAGATCGGAACAGGCGTCACTGAGCTGGTGACGTGCTGAACGATGTTTCGAGCGAAGACGTTGGTCAGTACGAACGAGTGCGACACTCTGCGTGTGCACTCGTGCTGTGGACGTACCATTTTATACGTTTCCTGACGAGAACATGTACAACAACAGTGACATCGCCGACTACTGGCTGCCTACTCAAACACCACAAAAATTCACGTGTTCAATGCAACACCGCTCACGCTATCTCCGCGATATGACACCTGTCACATCCTCTGGCCTGCGTCGATCTCCTTGAAAAGGCTCCTACCACATAGACGCCGCGTGAACAATCCAACAAAGCACCAAAACCTCCGGTAAAATGCGCTCGTCCGTACAACGTTGTCTTCCATGGCTACTCACCAAGTAGCTGCACCTGCAGATTTGGGTCACGATGAACGTTCATGAACGTCCGTACAGAGACAATGGGAAACCTGTTCGAAACTTTGTTACAACCTGTGAAACAAATCAAAGTCGCGTCGCGTCATTGGACAGGAATGAAATCATGTGAATCTGAAGTCATGTGTTTCTCACATTCGGTAATTGACCCCTATATAAATTTTACTCCTTCACCCGTAACCATCATGCTCGGGCTCACCATGAAGACAGATACTCTCTTCAGACCTCTAAAACAAACTATGCCCCTGGATGGCCCCAACTTACTCTGCTCAAACATTTCAAAATTCATGCCATCGTTGCTCTCCCCACTCAAACTGACGATGCTCAGCCATATGTTGAGACCCCTCATCTTTATCCTCTTTCGACTATGCTGTTTCATCATGTTGTTCCAACCCATACTTAATCACATCATATTGCGCAAGCTCGGCCAAGTATTTAAATGGACATTTTTCTTCAACTCATCCCAACATTTCATTGCGTTATTCAAAATCCTCATGCTGGCGCTCATGACTGCCGTCATGTACAATCCCGGTGCTACAGTAAAATCTATTGCTTTCATATATTCTACCTCAATTGTAATTATACGACTGACACTGTGTCTTCTCTTTCGTGCAGGTTTGTTTACGTTCAAACTCATCGTCCTGCTTGCACGATTCGCGTGGCGCGTTTGTCTGCGGAGAATATTGGAGCATATATATGGTTACAAGCAAAGACATATCAGGTGGTGGTGGATAGCTGGTGTGTCCTCGGTAGATCGTGCCTCGCGTGTAGATGTATAAAATGCAGCCAAATGATTTTCCATGTTTTAGATCAGCTCGAGGAGTTGGTGCCTAAGGGGGATATCAATCTGTCATCTAGCTAAGGTTAGACACAACGATCAGATATACAAGTTGTCTACATGTCAACGGTCACGGTAAGTCTTGATCGCCGTGATTGGGGCTGATTCCAAGGCATTTCTGGGGGCATGGCTGTTCATTCATGGTTTTGGCAGTATTCGGTCTGGGCCGCTCGTCGAGCTTATGTGCATAGTAGTGCATTTTACAAGGGATCATTGATGGCACATTCTCTAGTGACGACCGTATTGCCATCACGATGGCTCTATGACATCCAACGAAAGCTGCAAATAGGCCGGCGGAGCGCCTCCTCAAGCGGGCTGATGAGCGCAAGACCGGAGCATCTTCAGTGTTCGACGAGTAACTGTCTGAAATGTGCTGCCTATGATGCCTATCAGACTATGACGATACCTCAACATGTCAGCATGTGCGTGACTCGCCGAAAAGTAGGGAGGCGGCAAATTTTTAGTTACCGAATGATGACTCGGGTCGTCGGCGTCGGGTCGCGATAGGTATGACCCAGTTTTTCCCGCAGATGAGTTCTCAGGCGCTGATTCGGTGAGGAGAGTTAGGCGAGTCGACATTGACCATGCGCTCTGTTCCTGAACAGTACAACGGCCAGTTACAATTATGTACCGTTGATCCCCGTTGGAACAGCAAAACTGATGAAAGTATTATTTTTCACTGCCTCCTTCTAATATAATCATGTCGGTTCCAAAGAACTTCGCTTTCAGGATTACGCCGTCGATATAATCCGCTTCTTAACCTTGTGTGACCTCCGTCATTACAGGGATCAGATGGTAAGGAAGTAATATCGCCTGTCATTCCGAGTCGTTTCACCTCGCAAGTCAATAAACCTGGACCTTTTGCAGCATCAATTCGAAAAGCGGACTGAGCATTTGTAAGATTTCATAATGACAAGTCCCACTCACGACTATACGACAATGCATGCAATGATCGCGGTAGCGTATCATAAAACATCGGTGGGAAGAACATCCTTCTCAGGGAATTCGAATGATCGTTCCTGCACTGTATCCCTTCCCACTGGATGGGTCACGAGGGTCTCAGCAGCATGTAAAACAAACCGCAGAATTGGATCGAGAGACGTACAAGAGGTTCATAATTCCCGCAAAAGAAAAAGCGCAAAAGTCTAGTTGACCGGATGGATGACTTAATACGTCTGCACCGGTAATAGCTGTGTTCCAACTTTTTCCATAGATGAATCCCCAGGTACGATTCAGTGAGGGTGTTCAGACGAGCCGTTATTAGATTCATTCGTCTGTTCCTTAACCACGGGCGGTAAACGGGAGCCGCATCAACCAACGCATTGCATACAGCAAGCGCGACGGCCAGTTCAACTATCGTGATTTGTCCCGGAAGCAGCGAGCGTATAATGATGGCACGGAACATAGAGGCAACATTCCAGAGGATGGTACCATTGCCGGCGCTATGCGACAGAGGTCGTATTAGAGGGACCAAAACAATCTCATCTGTTATTTTATACAGTGCCATCAGTTCGTTTCACCACGCAAATCAAAGAGCTTTGACAACCTTTAGCAGCTCAACCTCGAAAGCGGACCTGCAGTGATAGGGTTTCATTGTGACGAATCCCCACGATAATACGATGATGCCTGCAATAATCGTGGTAGAATCTCGCTGGCCGACCATCCTTCTCACCGGGAAAATGAGAATCATCTGAGTGATCCTTTTACACCTATGTATCCCAACCGCATCAATCCTGAGGGCCTTGACAGAATTAAACACACAGGTGAATACTATAATCCTATTCTTGTCCGAAATCCAGGGGGCCGGGGCGATACGCGACGACTACGGAGGGTTAAAGAGTCAACATTAACTCGACCATATGTTTAAATCAAAATGATGCAACCTAGCATGACCATCACACGGCACAAGATCGCCGCGAGAGTAAGATGAACCAAAAATGATCGCAACCGAAACTACATCCCCGCCACCCTCGCACCCACGGCCCAAAGCCTTGTATCGAGAGATGAATCGATGGGACGCTCAACTCACACTGAGTAATTTTTGAAACACCGCTCGCACACGCAAAGGAAGTACAGAAGTCAACGCAAAGGATCTCGGTGCACATCAATAACTTGGTGTACGACAGGTCTCTGTGCACATCAGTAACCTGGCGCGACAGATGACTTGAACCCGGTACAAAGATCTCGTTGCTACAAATCTCAGTGTACGTAGAACTCGGTACGATGAAACTCGGTGCAAAGATACTCGGTGCAATGATTCATGCAAAGTAACTTGAAATGAAAGAAAAAATGACCGGCAGCCCATCAACGAATTCCATACGAAGTTTTCCTTGTTAATTTCATCTGTGCAGGGAGAGCAGGCAGCGAGCCCGCCTTGTTGGGGATGGCCGCACAGGTGACACAGGTTCATTTTCCTTATCTAGAGACTCGGAAGAGCCGATAATGATTTGGGGAGGGTGGTATGCTCCTGAAAGTTGCTCGTGGATGCTTGGACTTATGTGACACTGCAGAATATCATCTTTGTCGTCGTGGATAGACAGTGCGCGATGGAGCACGCGAGCAAGAGTGAGTCCTCAATGGCAAGAATGTTTAATATAGCTGTGACACATTGATTCGCGAGATTAATACTGGGGGCCAAAGATACAGCTCGGAGTCAAACTCCGCCGCTCGGTGTGAGTTGCAAATTCGAATCGATATCCAAAGCAGGGCAAGCAGAAGCGTCAAAATCTGGTCACGAGCGACATGTGGGAGAACTTAGTACCTACCTTGTGAACATGATGCAATGCAATGCTCCATAGACTGGCAGAGGGAAGTTGAGTCTCAGAGAAGTCGCAAGAGCTGTTTGACGATACTGACCTAAGCGCGTCAGTCACCTGATCAGGGACAGGAAGTGTAGAGCCAGTTGTACTATAGGAGCCAAGAGGTCGTCGAGAAACACATCTGTTCTCGCCCAACTTCCGTTGACGCTTGAAGCTTTCCTGGGCAGTGAAGTACGACGAGCCCTGTGGAAAGCATTCCGAGTCAGCTATGATAGAAGAAGCATGATCTTTGAACGAACCAAAAACACAGGTCTGACACTACCGTCGAAGCGCCTTTTTCGGGACGTCTGCAACTTTGTGAGCACTCTACTCCATCCTTGATTGCAGTCCTCTCCACTAGCAGCGGGCCTGCCATATAAGGCGCGACGGTCATGATATTTATCTTCTAGATCCTCCTCTGCGTGGGGTTCCTGCGGTCATGAGCGGTTCGCAAAATTCTGGGCCTCGCAGCTGACAATCGGTATTAGTCTTTACCCAGAGGCCGATCTCGACCATCTTTACGTTTAGACATCCCGTCCTTGATAGCACTACTCGTCATTTGCGTGCGTCAGCAGACATTAGTAACGCGCCACCAACCACATGCTCGTTATTCTCTGATTGGAAGCGCAGTATAAATCGCATTGCACACAGCCTGCCAGTGGCACGTGTTCGCCGTTTCCGTAGTGTTCAATGCGCTGCTGGTTCTTTTTCGATACCAAAGTCTCGAGTTAGAAGTCGTCAACTATACCTTCCAGAAGAGTGCACTTACAGGTGGTGTCTAGAGCAGAGGTGGGCGTGCAGTTGAAAGAGGAACAAGATGTAAGGTGTCGAGGTCAGAAAGTTGAGAGAGAAGTGGAGTGGGGTGAAATAACGCCATGAGATGTGATTAACGGTGAGCTGATAATATGCGCGAACAACAAGCATGCAGGAAATGGGTACCACAATATAGTCATAATATATCTAGACGATCACCATTCCACTATGAATCGCGATACTCCTCCGTGCGCTGGGAGCCTTGCCAGTCACCGCCGTATGCGTTTTTGCGACGAGGACCTTTCTCTCTCTGGTTGAATCTCCGCTTTTTCCCCTCCGGGCCGCCCTTGAGGTCAGATGCAGAATCGAGACGAGAAGGCATTGCGTATTTGAGGACCATCTGCCTACCCGTTGAAGGGTCCTTATGATCTTTTATGGCCTCAAGCGCCTCTGTAGCGGTCTCGGCATTCTTAAATTCCACAAACCCACTTCCCCTTGATTCGCCAGTCATTTTGTCCCTCACTACAGACCCCCAGCATAGAGTCAGACATCATCACAGTTCAATAAGTCAAAGCGTACGCACATAATCTCACGTCCACGATGGACTGCTCAAAGTCGCTGAATATCTCGCGCAAGTTGTCCTCTGCACCATTAAACGGACGGATGTAGAGCGTGTGATAAGGTTCGCGGACAGCCTGCTGCTGGACTGCTGCATGGTCAAGGTAGATGTCGCGGTTCATGACGTATATTGGGTCCTCCTCATCCGCCTTGATGACCTTGCTGGCATCATCCACATTGGCAAATTGAATGTGTCCAAACCCGCGGTTCATCCCCTCTGGCGTGGTGCCTACGTCGCATGTCCAGTCAGCACCTCGCGAACATTTTAGCACAGCAAGGAAAACACACCCAAAGATACGCGCACGATCTCCCCGAACTCTGCGAAAGACTGTCGCAACTCTTCTTCAGTGATAGAGTATGGGAGGTTTCCAATGTAAAGTGTCCCCGAAGGCGGAACACTTCTCCGGAAGCCCCTTGGCTTCGAGTTTTGTTCGCCAAACCGTGACTCGTCATCACGTAGCGTTAACGACGTTGACAATGCCCGCTGCAATTGCAATGGCATCGAGAGTTTTCCGGGACTGGCATGGCGTAATAGAACCAGTGACGAAAGTGACGCACGGGCCCTTAGAGATACGGAGAGCGTCCTTGACTGAGCTAAAAGGGCGTTGGAGAACATGGTAGAAAATGGAGGAGTACAACGAAGACTTAAGAGTACGAAGCTCAAATTTGGCTCAAATAGAAAATAACTTGGTCACTTTGTCACGCGACGCGCACCGTTACACGTGACAATGAGCCGAGGTATGTTGCATTTGTGTTGCATATAATGTCGTGTGTTGGCCATTTTGTTATTAGGAAAAACAAATACGACAGCCATATCGACAGGAAACAAAGAACACAACTACTACTGTATGTACAAAACGGTCCCCCTATCGCACCAATGCCCTAGATCATGGTGTATATACATGACGCACTCTCATAGACGCTTCAACGCTTTCTTACGTTTCTCTGTCCCCGAGCTGGCTGAGGCTGCGGATCGTTTGACGGCTTTAGTTGTGGCAACGATAACTGGGCCCGCAACATTGGAATTTGCAGTCCCAAGCGGTGATAAGCGCTCCTTGCCGTCTTTGCTAGATACAGTACTCGTAGAGAATGACGAGGGCAACGTATTTGCTGGTGACGATTGGAGAGGCTGTGACGGTGGCGCGGGGGACATGGATTTGCGTGGTGATGATGCAGATGGTGGGACAGGTAGCGTGATATGTGGTGGTAGTGGTGGCACCACAGCTGGTGTTGGAATCGAAGCCGGTATCAACATCGTAGACGACTCTCCCTCTTTCTCCGTGGATGGTGTCTGAAATTCGGAGGGTCGTATGCGAGGAATGGCATGGACACTTGTTATAAGCTTCGCGCGGGAACAGTATGCATCGTAGTCCTCCAGGAGGAGCTTCCCCGCTTCCTCGTCGAGCGCACTTTCGGGATTGGGATAAATGAGGAGGCACTTGATTGTCACGAGAATGTGACCAATGCCATATGACGATTGCCAGTCCTTCTTCAACGTGTTCACACAGATCTCACCCGCGAAAGAGACATTTGGGTGGAAAATCTTGGTTGCAAACCAGCCTATGCCGATGGTAATTGATAATTGTGAGCAGACAGCCAATAATGACGCGTACATTTTGGAGGTGCAGTGGGGAATTCGTGTGTAAATTGGAACCGCACCCTAAAGTACCCGCCCGCATATGGTGTTTGCTCTGTGGCATGAGAGGACTTGAGCTTTGGACGCGTATCTCAATTTGCAGCGACTCACCTGGTCCCTCAACAATGCCTGTGAGGTCAAGCATATTCTCCTCATTGGTGACCACGCGAATACCCTCCGGAGGGGTGTTCTTCAACTCGGTGATCTCGCGCATCAAACGGCGCATGGTTGCAGGTGTGAGAGACTGTGAACCAATCAAGTTAGAGCTGCGTCCAGCAGGACGTGTAACAGACGCACCATGGCAGAGTAAGGAGGTGTTGTTTAGAATTGCGGTTAAATGTGGCTGACCTGAGGATGGTTCGAAAAGAAGGAGAAACGATGACAAATTCGCACTCCGACACTCATAACCCTAACCCTAGTTTAGGGGGAGATGCCAGCGCTTGGTGGTTGTACTGATTCTGTAAAGGCCTTGGTAGTTCGAGGGACAGGAGGGGGATTTGGTGAGAAATATGTGATGACCTCTAGCTCCTAGTTTGACTTGCGGCCCCCTGAGTCCTGAGACGGGACCTTGAAATTGATTTTTAGTAGCTGGCCATGAGGAGGGGGCGGCCATTGGATAATTTGGTAAGCACTCGAGTTTTTTCGGGCCACTGTGACTTGTGTCTCCATGTATGGATTATTTGGGACTCTGGTATCTGTGGTAGTGTTGGCTCGTGCGGTATTAATAAGGTTAGAGGTCAGAGCTAGTGTGCTGGAGGCCAACTGCACTACCAGTTGCTGTTACTGTGGGCCATTAGTGCTGAGTGCTCACTGCTATCAATATGCGACGAATATTATTGGATTGGAGATATCTAACATGTGTGCTTTATTTCGACGTAGATTGGATCATGTCTCATCAGTGCAAGCGCCGTCCTCGTTTATTCGATGACGCCGAGCTTTTCGATATTTGGGGTTTTATTACTTGGATGCAGTGCAGTGACGCTCCCTGTAGAAGGAGAACGTGTTAAGTGGGTGGACATTATGAAACACAAGCACCTGGTAGTACCCTAAGCCTGAGCTACATGATGGTGGTTCAGGTGGTTCATGCCGTTTAATAATACGAAATTGCTCTGATCAGGTGCGTTGTGCTTTACATAAATGACTTCAAGGACCACTGCTCTGTGTCTTGTATTACAACTGATCGGCGACGACCTGCGACGAACTTCACCAACAGTTTGCAACACACTTGATGAAGTTGCATTTTCGTTTTGCGGTAGGATGAGTACGTTACTATGTATGTTGGTGCCCGAAGTGTATATCACAGTACAATACCTGCAAGCGGTCGTCTGGCTTGCGATTGGAAGTCCAGACGCGAAGTCGTGGTTTACCTTCCCATTCTTGCTTGCTTTGCATTAGCTACCTACTAGGATGCTCAAATGCTGGGCGGATACTTTCGATGAAGCCAGTCAATCATCAATCATCACTGGCAAGATAACTTTGAACTATAATCCCACCCACTGAACCACACATTAGCTGAGTGAGCTTGGGCTCTGAGGCAAGACAGAGATACAAGAACAAGTACAAAGATTAGGTATGTTACCGATCGAAGTATAAGTGAAGTCCGGAGTTGAATTTCATGACCCCAGGCAACGTGTTAGCATTTTTGGCTAGATGATGCAGACAAAGTCATCAGATTTTCCCAAGTTGATTGACAGGAGAAGACATACACAATGAATCATAAGCCGACGGGCATGAAAACAATATTAAAGTGCTGGTCCAAGGGCATGTCCTTATCACAGGCCAACGACCGGACCGCTCCATGCAGCGCTTGGGCAGCTCTTTTTGAATTCATCTTGCCGTCCCCAGAGAAATTTTTGTAAGACGACTCGACAAGGCATCGCACGGTGCCACTGTCCACATTCCAGAATGTCTCAATGACACCCCAGCAAATTGTAAGCCAGCCGCCAGGTGAATCACCTCGTTAGGTGTCCTCGTGTCACCGACTGCGGTTTCGCAGGCGGACAGAAATGCAATTCATAACGAGACAAGTCCGTCTATGTGATATCAAGCAGGAAAAGTGGTTTGTTGCACATGAGAGAGGCTCACTTGAAAGATTCTACAAAGTCTTGTTTGCCGTGGGACACAAAATGAAGCCAGGTACTGTCTCGCAATGCACGCAAGGCTCTCGATCTCGCCAACTGCATGCTCGTGACCTCGGTAAAAGAAACAGTCGAAGGAAGGGGAAGGAGACTCCGTACCAAGTCTAGTTCAGGCTCGACAGATTTTAAAGTGAATGAAACTCCTTCTGGATGATTCTGACCGATGGCAACGAGGGGTACGTGCGGAGATCTGTCATGATTTTTGTCAGCCCTGATGAGCGCGGTGAGTGACGGGTTGTATGAAGAAGCATATAGCTGCGAAAAGTTCATCCCACCGTGTTTGTACTCGCCGGTAGCATGTAATGACAGGATGTTGAAGAGCGAAGTAAGGTACCACCATATTCTCAAACCTGGATTTGTCTGGTCGCTAGTGTCCATATTCCATCCGGATCTCATCCCAGGGGAAATCGATGCACGGATTCAACAGGATGGGCTATGTGGGTTTACAGGTAACGATGAGCTTCCACCCTCACCGTCCACCTTGCGTCTGCCTACGCTGGCGGAGTGGGGCATTACAACGGAGAATCTAGTTCGTAGCCTGAAAAGCAGTTCAGAGATCGAAGAGATGATGAACAATGCTGGAAGGGAAATAAATGGTTTTGTGAAACAAAGATGAGTGGAGAGCGAGTGGCAGACTACGTGGTTTGTCAATCCCTCAGTGAGTGAGCGAGCCTGTGGTTATACTGTGTTGGATACTGAGCATTTTGCAGATAATACAAAGCGTTCGTGGACTAGCGCATGTACACGTATTCGCGAAGAAGAAGAAAATCAAAAAAAAAAATCAATATTAGACATAGAATACTCATACAATTTTATCATTTGTGGTCGTTGGGGCTGAGTTTTGTTTGATCCACCACTATCTTCCCAATGTCGCGCCACATGACACCGGCGAGTCCTTCAAGAATTCAGGGCCAAGTTATCTGCAACAGCAGGAAATAGAAGTCAGAGCTACATACCAACGTTGTTGGGAACACCATTGTCATAGGTCGCGAGATGCGCTACATGATGACCTGGATAAGGTCAAAGTCAGTGAGCGCTAATTTGTGTGGACAATTTAAAATAACGTGACTCGAAACTGGCGCGCATGCTGTATTGGCTGTTCCTATGTGTTGTGCCTCTCGCCTGCTACTTAGCAGATAATTCTCTAGCCTCTGTACTCGACTCCATTTTCCTCGATGATCATACCTAGAGGCTACATTCGGATTTTCATCTCCTGGTTGAGGCTCATCGTCAGGACCACCACATTTCGGACATATACGAGTATCCTCTCTGTTCTCCTGCGGTTATTTCGACACTGTCAAGCTATCATTGGTGGAAGAGAGAGGGTTTTTCGGGAACCAGGTTTAGCGTTGAGCTCTCAACCGGCACCCGTCAACAAAGAGAAGTCAACTTCTGTGACGCTCGCGGTGCCATTGTTTGAACTTCCACCTCTACAAAGCGACGCAGTGGAACTAGCGTGGCTTCCAATACCCAGTCTCCTCGGGACTCTTCCGCGGCACGGATGCCAACCTCTATGCCCTGAGCCCAGCACCACCACGAGTAGTCGCCATGCTACCGCATCCTGTGGCGTCAGAACAATCCTTTGATAGTATCACTTTAACTCCCGCCACACCTGAAGAGATCCAGCGATACGATAGGATTGAGTTGTAAGCACATCATATTTGTCGAGTGCGTTATCATTCTGATCCGTAGGATACAGTCAAGGTGATTATGCAATGTACGAGGTTCCGAAAGGTCCTTTGGGCTGTTCAGAGTAAGCATGTTGGTCAGAGAGCGAATAATAAGATTGAAAGGAACTGGTAGGGAGCTTGCTCCGGTGTCGGGATGGGAACCGCTCACTCACCCGGAAGGCGCTTTGTTTTTCTATCACTCGTATAAAGTATGTTTACGGCCTGCTCCTGCATGGCTTCGACTCATATTTGCCACCAGAGAGTCTTTACTGATGTCGATATTCGAGCTTCTGGAATGGTGACCAACATTGGTAAGGCTGTTGAGAAGGCGTACAATGAAGTAGGAAACGCAGGCATCCACTTGCATCCATCCGTCGAGTTAGTGTTGGAGCTCATAGAGGGGAATAGCGAAGAATGGGGCTATTACTTTGTCGATCACGACAACCGTGTCATTTTCTGGTTCAAAGCCCACAGTTCCAAGCATCTCATTGGTAACGTCCGAGGTGTAAAGTGCACTAGTCACATCAGTGAGTTTTTTCCGTGAAATTTGTCCTATTTGAGCTTATTGCCTTGCGTCACTCCCAGGATATGCACTAGAATCACAGTACTGGTTCGTACGGCCTCATAAGTATGCACGTTCCCCTCACTTGACCGAAGCGAATTGTACTGACACTTTTGTTAGAGCCTATTTTGACCTCGTGAGGTTACCCATCATGATTTTGACAGGCAACACCTCGAACTATATCCAAACAAACGCTCCCTCTCAAAAGATATTGTTGTGAGACTTAGGGAAATTGTTATGTACACCCAGGCAGGTGGGTAACAACTCATAAATGTTTTGCGCTATACTGGAAAGCTCGTGACAGACAATATCACTTCTGACACATCCTTAGCGCCTTTCTCTTCGGAAGAGGTTGCAAGTATGCTTAGCCTTATGGATCCCCTCATGAGTAAATCATTCACTGATCTGGGTTGTTGTTGTTGATTGTCTTTTTAGACAGTGCTGACAGTGAGCTTGGTTATGAGCATGAGCATTCTGTCTGGATTGTCGGTAAGCCTAAGCACAAAAGGCCAGTTGATTGCCTCTGATATTTTCGTGAACTTCAGCTCGATTGATGGGAGAATTTTGTGAGCTCTGGCTAGTTGGGAGTGCATCACGTCTCCTGATTACTTTTATAGGCAACATCAAATTTGTGAATTTTTGTGGGCAACCGGGCGCCCGGCTGAACGCGGACCAGTCGCTGTACGGAGATCCCAACGTCCGCTCAAACAATATCCTTCTTCGCGTCATGAATTTCATTCTGTTTGGATCCCCTAATGCTCATAACAAGGCTCTTCAAAAGATATGGGTCGATTCTACCATCGTTCAGCCGCGGTGGAAGAATTTTATCAACAGACTCAACAGTGAATGGAATGGATATACAATATTCGTGAGTTGTACTTTTGCTCCCTATTGGCAATGCATTTGATGACCATCTTAGTCTACTGTGATGCTTGCTGTGGATATCAGCTTTCTCGCGGTACCATCTGTCCAGACTCAAACGGCTGCTATTCTTGTCTCATATATGTCTGCCCTCTGTGCCATGGGTTCATTAGTGGTCTCACTAGTCTTGGCCGGACAAGTCAATGACAGCCGGCGAGACTCCGCTAGAAGCGTGGTAAGTTCTCTTTTCGATTGTTCGGCCTGGGTTCTTTACGTTCAGGCCTCGTTTATGGCAGGGATGTCGGTTTCTGTGCTCGGCCTCGAAAGCCTTGCCCTCATGCTAAGTCTGCCATTTGCTCTTTTGATTTGGGGGTGCGTTTCTGGTTCAACACCACGGGGCGGTAGTGACTCATTATTTGATAGAATGGCATTCTTTGCTGTGGCATTGTCCATCGTGATTTTCAACACTTCTGGCGTCATCACCATCTCGATTATATCTCCCGTTTGGGTCGCTATTTTTATTCTAGCTACATGGCCGGTACTGGCTTCCAACGATGTTCACATTTCTCACCTGCTTCCCTGGATCACAAAACAGATCAAGTCGCATCCCATACCGTCGTGGACCGCCACTAGGTCTCGTGTCGAATCTGATGTATAGTTTGTCATGATTTCAGGGACTTTTCATAACGTGTACAGTTGTATCTGGTATTTTGGTTGTTTTATGTGATACCCGATACCTCTCATACACAGGGCTTGGCAGTTCTGGGTCTGATGGCTGAATACGATACTCATTACCGCCCTGAGGCTTGTCAACGTCACTCACACATCGTTGTTTGGCACTTTGGCACGTTTTGACTCCTTTGATTAGTAATCCCCCGAGGCATAGAAGCGGTTCATCTGGTGCTTGCAAGGAAAGTTTATGCACAAGTATGCAAGTAAGAGACTTTATCATTCCACCAAGTGTGGGCTCGAGTTCATTTTCCCCTGCCATAGGCCGCCGTAATGTTCAAAGGCCAAGAGCACAGGATGTTGGGTGGTAAAGTTCACGATGTCATCCTCACTTTTCGAAATGTACGACTAGCTCCTCCTGACGAGGCGAGCTCAGTGTGTAAATGGTACGTCTAGTATACCGAGTACTGCGCAAAGTGGGCATTTCTGACGGGTGATGCCATCATGCTCTCCACCCCTCGGCGCGTAAGTGGCGAAGGAGATCACGAGGAAGGAAGAAGATTCATGAACACTTTGTCTGGTGAGTAAAATTGAATACACACCCACAAGATACCAACAAAGATCACAATCGAGGTCTCTCCACTTTGCATTCTTGCTGTCACGTCGTTGGACTGACAAGCCAAGTATCGCGCCTTATCCTAGCCATAAACACTTCCACACATTTGAATGATGGACATCCTGGCGATTATGTGAACATGGCAATATGTTATTGTAATAAAGCACGCAACACGAGCGGTCGACACTGAAGCTTGAAGTACCAGCGTACAATAACTCTAATAGCAAATACGGCGAGAGAGGACGTGAAAAAGGTAGAAGCACTTGCATGAAGGACGGGGACTGTATACTTAATGAACATTATCAGAATATTGAGCAGATATACAGCCGACACGGAGCAAAAAAAAAGAGTCCACTATCTAGCCTGTTTTATAGTGATATCAGGATGCGAAGACTTCCTGTTACGGCCACAGA
Source organism: Suillus lakei (assembly GCA_016628065.1). Taxonomy (NCBI): domain Eukaryota; kingdom Fungi; phylum Basidiomycota; class Agaricomycetes; order Boletales; family Suillaceae; genus Suillus; species Suillus lakei. The sequence goes on along the minus strand of JABBWA010000070.1, from coordinate 174,911 downwards.
AGGTGATAGGAGAGGGTGCCAGTGGAGATGTTGGTGGAAGATGTCACTAAGGTAGCACGCTCATGGTGCACGGAGAAGTTGGATTAGATGATACCACGAGCATCGGGCAACGGCCCGGCTTGTCACTTTCCTTCCGGAGGCAAGGATGAGCGTCAAAGTCGTGAGAAGAAAGGATTTTTCAACTCACAGTTGGATCTAGTCGCCTCGGCCAGCATCTCCTTGAAGGAGAGCAGAAACATCCGATGTGTACGTGTTGTGGTCATAGCAGCCAGTAGCTAGTAGCTTTCCATCTGCTGAAAATGCCACGCAGGTCACTCTATCTGCATGCTTGAGAGGCGTGCTAATGGGCTGGCCCTTGTTGAGGTTCCACAATTGTGCTGTCCTATCGTACGATGCGCTTGCAAGGATCCGACCGTCTGGAGATATAGCAATGGCACGAACAAAGCTGGTGTGCGCATCCAGAATTGCGGTCTGCTGCCAGGTGGCTGTATCCCATGTCCTAATTGAGCGATCGACTGATCCGGATATAAGCGTCTTTCCGTCAGCGGCCCAAGCCAGGCAATTCACAGAACGTGTGTGTCCTTTGAGAGTTGTGACCGGCTTTCCTGTCTTTGCGTCCCAAATTTTTACTGGAAACTCGGCGACGTGGTATCCAGCAGTCGCGATCATGGTCGCGTCCGGCGAATAGACGACTGTGCCCACGTAGGTGTGCCCTGTCTCTATTGGTGCGAGGATGACTTCTCCCCTCTCCACATCCCATTGCCTTGCAGTCCCATCATTAGACCCACTTAACACTCGCCGGCCATCCTGACTCCAGCAGACAGAGCACACACCCTGTGTGTGCCCCGTCCATTTAGCAATGACCTTTCCTGTCTCGATGCTCCACAGCCTCACCGCACCGTCTTCACTCCCGCTAACCACTTTCGTGCCGTCCGGGGACAACGCTATGGTGTACACTGGGCTTACTCCGTCCCGCCAGCGTTCACCGATCTGTTCCCCGCTCTTCAAGTCCCATACCCGCAGCGAACCATCGCTGGAACAAGTGACGATCCGTTGACCGCCTGGCAGGTGTATGACGCCCCAGACGCGACTGGTGTGTCCTTTAAATTTCTGGCTGGGGAGTGATCGCCGAAGGATCCTGCGTCTTAGCGATAGGTGAAGAGATTTCTGATGTCTGTTTCTCCGCAGTGGTGGGCACAGCCATGGCTATTGCCTGAGGATTGCAGGTAAATAGTCACTATCTCAGCATTTATCCCCTGAACGTTGAAGCTACATGTCATCACTCACGAACAGGTGTTTATCGGAACTCGATGAATTGAAAATGCTGCGCAGGCTGCCTGATGTGTCAAGACTCAAACCCAGCGGGAGGGATCAATTTGTCTAGTACATTTGATGATATCAGAGCATATAAGTAAGTCCAGATAAAGCGCCCAGGCACCATGGTGACTTTGATCATGAAACCTTTTCTCTCTAGCAGTGCCATCAGTCACTCCCACATCGCCCGTGAGTAGCCCGCTCCGCATACTACATGTGATTGCGGACTAGTATGAGAACACGTTGAATCGTGTCCAACGAGCCTTTGAACTTCTGCAAGCTCTGCGGCCCCCATAGATTTTACCAGGTTCTGCCATGGAGAATGGGAAAAAGGCAGTAAGCTTTGCCAACAACATTACTGACGAATCAACGTTATTTCCATGTTTCGACTTTCGAACTAGATATGCAGTGTCTGATATTCCGCATTCGGACTTCTTCCGGAATTAAAACTTTATGTCTAATCTGAGTCTAATTCCGGGACATTCTATTCATGGAGAGACATGCACGCTTCGGACCAATAGACACAAGATAGACGTACACTGTATACAATGGGTCCCTCCAAATTCCCTTCAATTTACCTTGAGATGTTAGGTACTGCGCTCGACTAATCTCGGGTGTACATCGCATTGCTGATTGTTTACTGCGGGCCTTGCATATATAGCTTAAATCAAGTTTCAGCGTTTGACTCCAATGCTTGGGGCTTGGCGCACCCGCAGTTGAACTCTTCTGATAGAACAAATAGGCAGTAATAGCAGATGAATTCATCAAACCCACAGGCCCAATAAATTGACGGATCTAGTTGAAATCCTTGCTGATCGTGGAAACCTCGCCCAGCCTCGGACAAGTTGAGGGGGGTCTTGAAACATCCTAACATATAGAATATTACGTTGTCACGATTTTTCACACGATCCTCCACTCACGAGAAACTTGATGCCATACACTTATCAGAGCTTATAAGCGTGCGCATCGGATCACACAAGGGGATCAGTCAACGTTGAACCTGTGAGTTTCATGTTTACTGTGTTTTGTGTTGGCTCTATTTAGCATCTAGTAGCGCTCAGAGGCGTTTTCCCCGATAGTATGATTGCTTCTCCACAGACAGTGAGAAAGACAGATAACTCTTCCAGGAATCCATGGCTTTATCATGAGATATGTCGTTGAACTCAGCACTTCGATCTCAATTGTCGGCATAGCAATACTTCCTCCAACTTATCATATTCCTCCATGAAGACTTCTCCTTCCCACTCGAGACCATCTCACACTCATGTGTTTTGTAATGGTTTCCCTTGCCCATTGTTTTCTGTGTTCGGTTTTAGCCCGATCGCTAGCAAAACAGCTATTTGGGTGAGTGAAGCGCATACTCTTCTCGTGAGCTGCAAACCCCATCTCCCCTTCATTAGACACTCGATTATTGTTTGACATTTGAACATGAAGTCTATGTAGATGGGCCACCGGCACATTGCGCCTGTGATGTTTATGATAACCCCATATTCTCTCATAGTATGGGTTTTTGGCGAAATCTATGGTGAGAAACACTATTTCAATTTACTCCTCGGAGGAATATTTTCAGTGATCTGTCACTTGCCAGTACAAGTGACTCTTGATTAACAATAGCACAGCAAATACCTCTTGATCCAAAAGTCAAACACTTGATGCCAAGTAACACAGTATACTTGATAAGATAACGGGTTTGCTGGGAGTAAGTAACCTAACAAGGGCTATTAGCTTCACATCTACTAACCTCTCAGGTGCCCTGGTTCTTATCGCGTTGGCACCGAAGATCAACTGGCAGGAAGACAGATAGATAAGACAATTTTGTTGGTATGCCATTTTGTAAGTATCTCAACAGTTCTGTCGTCTGAGTGGTAACCTGAAGCTTGTTGCCTTTTTAATGCTCACTTGCGATGTCTCCGAACATAGAAAGTATGCACCAACATTATCAGAGCACTGCAGAGGAGGCTACGAGAGTTTGAACGTATACAGTCATATTTATTAGTGCAGCATTATTTAAACTTTAGTAAATTCGTGACGGTGCCTTCTTCTGACTGTACTGATGATTCATGAAAGTCCAGCGGTGATCATTATCACAATAAACTTGACATCCAATAACACTCAATCGAGCGATACACCTGCCTAATGAGCAGGCACGACGTGTCATGTATGGACATTTGACAACCTTCTCCACTGGCAGGACTGTATGCGCTGATCGGCGGGAGAGGGAGAAGAAGCGGTCAGGAGTCAGGACAGAAGATGGCCCTGAGGTTGCGCGCTCCGACGCAGAGGAGGATGGAATGCGGCCCAGGGTGAATGTTAAAGTGCCAAGGTCATAACCCATGGAGACGGTCCGGAGCATCGGAGGTAGAACTCTCATGTCATGTGGAAGAGCATGAAAAACAATAGAAAGTTGCACTCAAGTAAAACGCCCACAGCGTGTGAGGAGGGTGGGTAGCAGCCTAGGGCAGAAGATGATGCTGGAGCACGCCCATGCCACATGGGAGCGGTCTCTTGGAGAGGGCTGATAACGGGAATGTCAACCCAAACGCGCGTGTACGCACACCAGGGAGTCATCGATAGACCCTGAGTGTACTGGTGGATGTACCCTGGTTGTTGCGCTGGATGCTGACTCGGAGTAGCATCTCCTAGGATGTTTAACCGTGATGAGATCACAATGAGATGGATTGTAAACGTATATTGAGCAACGGCGTGTCACCGTTCTGTCAGAGGCAAGGATGAGCGCCAGTTTAACCGAGAACTCGTATCCAGCAGTCACAATCCTGGCCGTATCTGGCGAATAGACGGTGCGAATTGCCGTCTGATCAATCGTCCTAGGTCTGTTCTCCGCTCAAACAAGTGGTCCGCCTGGTAGGTGTATGACACCCCAGACGCGATCGCTGTCCTGCCTCCGAGCGATGGGTGAAAGGATCTTTGATGTCTCAGCGGTAGGCAAAGACTCTATTGTTAATGTCTGTCTCTTCTCAGTGGCTGGCGAAGATATAGCGTTTACTGGTAGTCACCATATCGACACTGTCTGCAAAAGTCGAGGGCATCATGAGCGGTTATTTTATCGAAACCTTATGCATATGAATGAAGACACGTGCGGGTTGTCGCGTCCGCCACAGGATGATCAAAGCATAGGTTGTGGAAATGAAATGCCCAAGCCTTGTTTAGTTAGTTTGCATAATTTCTGTCTTGTTAGCCGCAATCTTCAGCTAACCACATTTGGTGACCAGGAGAAGCGCCAACCGCATAGTATAGCACGTGCGTGAGCAATGGTATATGCAGTGCTAACCGGTCCAGCCCTCCTTGGATGTCCTGCGTTAAATGTATGAATGATTTTCTTCGCAGGCCCAAGTCCTGTATTTTCTCCATAGAAATATAAATGTTGTGCAGCACATGTGATAGAACACTGGTCTTTGTAGACAGGACCTGCCTGGGGGCGAATTACGAGAAGCAAATAAAAGGATGCGACAACGGGGTGATTCGGACCTTCCATAGATGGGAGACGAACCTGAGGACTCGCGCAGGGATAAATTATTCAGATCAGCTATGACTTAAATACAGCACGACGACAGCAAGTGAACAGCAGGGTACGGGTATATGAGATTGAGATTAATCGCTGACTGCAGCCAGGTAGCTCTGTACAAGGAGTGCGTCAGTTAGAATTAGAATCCTTATAGTATAGATGGAAAGAAACGAGCAGACAAGAGAGAAACCGCAGAAGAATGACGCCAGACGTTTCGGTACCAGCCTGACCAGATTACTCACCTCTCTATCTTCCAAAAACTCCCAATATGCCAGAGCAATAGCGATCCAAAAGCTTAGTATCAACGCCCAGTATACGTTCCTCTGCTCTGTCAATCTCGAGAAGACCCGTCACCGACGCCGCGGTGAGCACGGGTGTAGCGATCATGGAAAGTCAGCAAAGGCGTCGGCGTCCATCGGAATAATCTGGGACAACCGGTGCCCTGCACCAGGTGGTTGGGGACTCGGCCGGTTGAGTGGCGTGACCGATGAATGAGGCCGAGTGCGAAGGCCTACTATTTTTAAACATCGATAGCGCGCGTGTTATGAACGATGTCTGCTCGCCTGGCTGCGGCCCTGGGATGTGCGGTGTGGAATGCGGTGCCAACAAGAATTGCGTTGCCTGAGGACGGGAGGCGCGTTTCTGTGCTGCAATTGGCGACGGGGATATTTCTTCCAAACGTGCACTGATGCTTTGTGGTGTAGGCGGGGTGATCATGATAGAGGCCGGGGGCGGTGTTGGGGGATAAGAGTGCACTGTCGGATGTGCTGTCCATTGACATCTTCGAAGTACTGGGTGAGTATATTGCAGTAGGGGGTGCATTCGTAAGACATGAGAAGGACAGTGCGGCATCTGTATAGCTAGGGGACGTGCGGGGAATAGGAAGGAGGGATATGGAGACGCCTGGAGGAAATGATGGTGCACGGATGCGAATGTACCACCCGCGCTTGGGTTTGTGGATTGTCCAGCAGATTGTTGATGTTTGGTTGTGCTTCAGAGGGAATATGAATTAGTGGGATGCAGAAGATATGGAAACGCACGACGACATGCTCAATAATCTCATCGTCCCCTAGGAATCTTTCCTTCATTCAGGTGAGCGTTTGGAGGAGACAGTTGCAAGGCTGGGGTGTCGCACCTTGTACCATATGACATTGTCGTGACCCTCCTCAAAGACGTTGATTCGCAGGTCAGAAATGACGTCGGAGCTACGACAAGGTAAAATGTAGTCGTGGCATATTACTTGGACAACATTTAGTTACCTCTGCACCACATACCGAGCCAGGTTTGGATTGTGGATTTGGCTCTGCATAGTTCTGACCTGATAAAAGGAAAGGCGTTCAGCGCTTCAGTTTAGCGAGACGCCATCTGAAACGGGCTGATGTGGCTGTGCAAATTCTACTTCAAGTTACAACGGTGCAGTGCCCTCGGCCAAACTTCAGTACTTGAGTACTCAGAGTCGTGAATGCCACCTGGGCCTGCGTTTGGATGGATTTGCGTTCTTCACTCAGTTACAGACATTGCTGCCCGTGCAGCACAGATCAGAGCCTCCCAAGTTCTCCCTGCCAGACCTGTTGTATCCCAAGAGTTCAAGAGCAAGAGCAATGCAGAGGGTTATCAATTAATACCACAGCTTGCAGGTGATGCTCGAGCTAACCACGACCCTCCAAAATCTCGCACAAATCACGCGTTTTCTACCAACCCTCCAGTTAACGCCACTTACCTGTCCCATCTCGAGGAAGAGCTGACGCCTCGGTTTGAAGAGAACGCCACGTCTGAGCAGTTCTCGACAGCTACCTATATCCCTCTTTCCACTGAACCTGCCTTGGAACCTCAACTACCCGATGATAGCAGTCTTGCGGTCTCTCATATCCCACTTGAGGCGGAGAGCTCCCTGAAGAACGCGTCTTCTTCTGAAGTCACGCTTGACTCTGCTCCTCCTTCCATACCCACGGGAATTGAAGGCCAACTTCGCAAAATAGAAAGCTCTGTCCCCCTAGATTTAGAGGTGTGTCTCTAATACTCTCTTCCCTCACTTCTTGCTCATTTCAACGCGCTGCCATCCCGTAGCGTCCAGAACAACTATCCGCACCCATAGACTCTCCTCCGATACTTCCACGCAACCTCCAATCATCCAAGGTCCCTTCGTCCAGACTTGGTCGGTTATTTCACTATGGTGGTACGTCTTTCTTTGCTATCATTTCCTTTACATTTTGCTCACTCGTAGTCACAGGCCTCGCTGCATCGCTTTCGTACGGTGCTGCTTCCGAGCTCTTACGTCGTTCTACCACCTCCAACGCCGATGGTACACAACCAATCATGATGACTGAAGCAAACATAACCCGCCTGGTGTCTAAGCTTTCTCAGATGCGCGGTGCAGCGCTGAAACTCGGCCAGTTCATGAGTATCCAAGGTGTGCATCCATTCTTCGATGTTTATCATTCGTCCGTTTTACTGATATGGGCGCTAGACACCCACATCCTACCCCCAGAAGTCGACAAGATATTCCGCCGCGTTCAGGACAGCGCACACTATATGCCGGACTGGCAGATGCAACAAGTGCTACGCACATCTCTAGGCGAATCATGGGCCGATAATTTCACATCGTTCGATCGTCTACCGTTTGCAGCTGCGAGCATCGGTCAGGTGCACCACGCTGTCCTTGCTCCAAGTCAGAGCCCGTCTGGTGAAGACTGCCAACGTGTGGCTGTAAAGATCCAGTTCCCGAACATTGCCAACTCAATCGCGAGCGACCTTGGCTACGTCAAGATGGTTCTCACTGCTGGAAGCTTGCTTCCGCGGGGGTTGTTCCTAGACCGTACGATTCAAGTGTGTATTCTATAGCTCCCTCATGCGTTGTACGGACTTTCTAATTTAATACTGAAGGTGATGAAAGACGAGCTTGCTGACGAATGTGACTATTCGCGTGAGGCAAGTTTCCTGGAGCGATATGGGAGACCAGATTGTCTTGGAAAAGACCCACGGTTCAAGGTCCCGTGGGTGTGGCCAGGTAGTACAGAGCGTGTTCTTGTGATGGAGCATGTAGAAGGCGTCAGCATTGGGGATGCTGTAATTGGGGCTCTGCCGCAGGAGGAGCGGAACGAGGTACGCAATTTATTTCCTTTCCTCATCGTTAAATTTGGAACCTACCTTTGCTCAATTTCCTGGCAGATTGCATCGCGGATCATCGAGCTTTGCTTGCGGGAGCTCTTCCAGTTCAGGCTCATGCAGACGGACCCAAACTTCACGAATTTCCTGTGGGATTCAAGGGCACAACAGGTGTGTCTCACGTTTGCGCATTGTAGTTTGCCCTTCTTCCTCGCACTTAAAATTTACCTGTTTTATGGACAATCTTACCAAGTCGCATCACAGCTATCCCTAGTGGACTTTGGCGCAACGCGCGAGTACACGAAAGAATTCATGGATAACTGGCTGTGCCTTCTTCAGGCGGGTGCATCTGAAGATCGTACTGCATGTGCTGAATGGAGTCAGAAACTTGGATATCTCACCGGAGAGGAGAATGAAGTACGTTCATCCTCGCCGTCCCACACATATGTTCACCAAATAAACGCACAGGTCATGCTCAATGCGCACATCGACACTATGGTCCTCCTGGCTACGCCCTTCAAACCCACGACCACACAGCCTTTCGCATTTGGACCTGGGACGCCATGGGCGGACATCACAGCTCAAATACGTGCTACCATACCTGTGATGCTCAAGCACAGGTTGACGCCCCCACCAAGGGAAACGTACAGTCTGAATCGGTGAGTCATGGGGCAGATTTCCCTCTGAATAAGAGCTGGGATTTGTCGCCAAACTTTTACTTCTTCTTCGTGCTCTTTTTACTCATTGATCGTTCTGCAGGAAACTGAGCGGGGCGTTCTTGCTTGCTTCGAGGTTGCGTGCTGTGGTAGACACCAAGAAGCTTTGGGACCAAGTTACTGATTCGTACAAGTTTGGTTAACGATGAGAGTCTGCGCTGCCTAATCTAGAGTATCTAATAGCACAATTTGGGTGCAACATATCTATGTGAAAGTTGGCATCGATGATGTCATCGTGAACTTATTATCTGTTAAACATCACATGACTCTCTTCCATGTCATAGCCCAACCACGATGGTTTGCTGTTTACTCTCTGATTCTCCTGTTCACCGCTAGTGGTTTCGTATTTGCCAGTGACAGGTGTGAGTGGTGCTATCGACATGAGACGACTCAGAATTGATAAGTAGCAACATGGATTTCAGCGCTCATTACTGTGCGCCTAAACAAGTTGGCTAGAAGACGCCGTGGCACGTGCCGCTCAACTTGAACAGGTCACACTGGCAGCAGGCAACGTCGGGCATCCAAACATGTTGAGCACAAGGCTGATTCAAAGACTCTTGAAACGTCTGTGCCAAGTGTTGGCGGCGCTCATAACTTCATCTGCCCAAAGATTACGCATCCTCGTGACTTGCTTTCGGCATTTTGTGGCCAAGTTGAAGATTCGCGGTTTCCCCAGGCACAATACTGATTCAACGTCCTTCCCTCCAGATTGCTGTACTGTGTTGAAGAGCCCTTCCAGTGTACGATGTGCCCAGGCCACCTTACCGTTGCCGCTTCACAACCAACATATAACTCCAGCCAGTGCAGCAAGCGGCACGCAAGATATGCTGTTGTCTTCAATGCCAACATTCCCCTATGCCTGTTCCATACATTCCCCAACAATACATTCCGCCTCAGACGTCTGCGCCTCCACAAGTTAATAACGCAAGCTCTTCCAGTACTCCAGGCACCACTCCCGAGCTTGTCCCATTCGCTGCGAATGACATTTCACGATACGAGCATCGTCCTCTTGTGTACGTGGATGCATTACTCTATCTTAACAATGGATCAATCTTGAAGAGTTGGCCTCCAGAGAGACACCGGGAGCTCTCAAGCGCGATGGGATTCCAGCACTCATGAGGCTGTTCCCCAACGAGTGAGTGCACAGCCAATGGGTGAATGCGGCTGACAAACTGTTTAGATCATGTCCGTGGTTGAGCGGTACTAATTGGCAGTCTTGTGTACACCCGAAGGCGTACTATATTTGTACGACGACAGCCGAGTAAGCATTCGATCGTGAAGGTCATACGTACTTTTCACATATTCTGCAGAAAGTGTTCACGGAAGTGACCGTGAATGGCAACATGTTCGGGTTGCTTGACGAATGCGTAGATGTGTTATATGATCTAGCGCGAACAAAATCAGCAAATCTCGAAGCTGGTGACATTGAGCTCGTTGTGCAATTAGCGCAGCCTGAAGCCGAAGGTGGACAAGTAATTTGTCATTATTATTTCGCCGACCACAAAGCTCGAACTCTATTTTGGCTGCACGATCGCCATCAAGCGACAGATGATATTTTTAGTGGGCTCCGAGGCGTTGCCGATCCGAGTCACATTCGTGCGTTATGCAGGACTTATGATGATGCCGCTGATATGAACTTGCCACTAGGTTACACCTTGGAGTCTGAGTACTGGTTTGTCATGCTCAATTGTACGAGTTTCGCTTACTTCCTGCGGGACCCATTTTGATTCTGAATGTGGTTCCAGATCCTATGACTATCACCGTTATATGGAACGAACAGGACGCACTGCGAATACTACCCGAAACACCAGATGGATAGAGTGAATATTATCAAGGAACTGAGGGAGCTTGCCATGCATGCAAGTGCAGGTACTGATCGCCTAAAATTAACTGTTGAGTCTATTTGAACGCACGATCCAGAGATCATCACTTCAGGACATGTCCTTGTCGCCTTTTGATGCAGACTGAACTCTCCAGAATTTTGCAGTTGACAACTCATCTGAAAGGTGTGGTCCTTCGAACCGTTTGCATTGGTGATGGTCTAAAGTGCTATCACATATCTTCAGAGAATGCTCAGGACAATGACCCGCATTCCACTTGTGTTATTGGTGAGCAACACTACACACGGATCAATCGGAGATTCACCTATTTCGTCGACAGCGAGGTTCATGCATTACTTTTGTATGTTCTTCATTTCGACATCTTAACGCGTGGCTCATTCATGCTGAAGATAGAGCCAAGTTCTTCAACTTCTGCGGTCTACCTTGCGCTCGCCTTGAAGCTGACAAATCGGTGTATGAGGAAGATACTAACTTTCACCCACTGACTGGTAGTATCTCTTTGGCTTTCGACGCCATGCTTTTTTGGGCACCGCAATCACACTTGGAAGATCTCCGAAAGGTGTGGGTAGATGAATGCATCAACACTCCGCGATGGAAAGACTTCAACAAAAATCTCATGGCAGAATGGGGTGGGATCACAATCTATGTATGTACCATGTAGCCAGTATCCTCCTTCCTAACTTGATTATCTACAGTCCACCGTCATGTTAGCAGTAGACGTAAGTTTCCTTGCAGTGCCGAATGTGAATATCAGCACATCGTGGTCGATCGGGATCATCACCACCTATCTCTCCATTATCTTCATCACCGGTTCCTTGATCGTTTCAGTCCTGCTGGTGCGACAGAACCAAAGATATGGGTTCGAGTCAGCGGATAAAGCAGCAAGTTCTTATCCTAGCGTGCACCTCTTCCATGCTAACTAATCCCATCAGACGGATTTCCTGTCCAATATGGCGGGGACGTATTTCGGAGTGAGAGCCCTTGCCACGGTTCACAGTCTTCCCTACGCAATGCTTATGTGGGGGTAGGTGGATTGCTACTCCATAACGGGGACTTATGCTTACCTTGTTTTATTCTTAACTAGGATGATATACTTTGCAATCGCCATTCTGTACAATGTGTTCAAGTCTACGACAGTGGCCATGCTGGCATCGGTTGTCAGCGGGTGCGCGGTCGTTACCATGTTCATTTTTTGGTTCATATGGGCAGCAAGAGAGTTCCATATGTTCGAGCGACTGGCTAAGTCCATTTTCCCCTCAGCACTAGCAAGGAATACCCAAACTTAGTACTTCCGCATTTTTACGTACGCAATGGCAAGAGCTTTATGATCAACTGTGTTTGTGGGATTGAACACCTAAATCATTATACAAGTTGCATCGGGGCTTTATGACAGTGACGCGCACAGGTATACCGCTTGGGATTAGGGTTCGTGGTCTTTACGTTTAAGTGGAACAACATCGGTGCCGCATGATCAGAACGTCCTGTCAAAGTCAGATTAAGTAAGTTGGCACAGGCTGTGGGAGAAGGCAGCACACAATATTTCAGGTGGAAGCACGCACGAATTCATATGATAGAACGTCGCGTCCTCGTTTCCTATTATAGATGCAACACCTAAACTTCGCCGGCACAGCGAGTCAGCGCTAGATATCATGCACGGTGGAGGTCGTGGCATCCGTAGATGGGAGGGGCAGGCGGGACAGAGACGAGACGCGAAATCAGGCATAAGGCATCATGTACAGTTCCAGACGTGGTGATCAGGAGTAAGCACCGATTTAACATCAGGCTTGCGACTTCGAATTCGTGGAAGATACGAGACGCACTCCCAGGATTGGTGGTCAAGAATATCTCCTGCCAGTTTAGGGTTGGTCGTGTGAGATTGAATGATTAATTATCCTCGTGAACACCGCGGACACACAGTGGAGTGGGGAAGACGACCTGAAACGTGCCTCCACGATAAACTCCCATCAATGCACATCCATAAATCACACGGTGGACGGACTGTACCTCTTGCAACTTTTCCTCTGCAGTCATATCCCAACACCATGAGCCAAGAGTACAGGCCACACCCTGGCCTACGCCGATTCATGATGTCATATGCCCCCGATTGGTGAACTTCTTGATCACTGAACCTTGGGCTTGAGCTCATTTAGTCTCTTTTCCCAAAGGATCATATCTGGCGCGCTTTGGTGAGGATTTGGAGTCATGGAGGTTACAGGCATGGAAGGACCCAGAGCTAAAGGCTGGATTAACGCGCAGGGCAATCTTCTGGTCATCGACAACCACGTCTCCGGGTTTAAAAGGCACTTCTCACTGTCTGATGTCTCGTAAGTACTAGTGCTTCCATTCGGGTCTGCCCTCATGCTGAAATCACCAGATTACGATACCCGTGGGTGTTATTCATCAACTAGGTTCATATTGAACTACAGCGCTCACTTCATACCCACCAGCTATGCTATTGATCAACGTGTCGGGGTAAGCCACAGCGAACATGGACAAAGCCCTTTTGTTAACGACATGCCAGACAACAGCTCTTAGCTTCATCTCTTACGGTATCCCATTTGCGATTCAGTGCCTCGTCAATCTTTTGACAGTCCGGTCATGGTGGGATTTCCACCACAGCACTCTGGGACGTATGTACCTACATCTAGTACCTACATATCATGGCTGCTGATGACGATGCAGTGACCCTCTCTCTGTCGATGACAAGGACCATTACACAATTGGTCAAAGTCACGGTTGGACGACCTCGGCCAGGTAAGCTTGCAGTTTCACGCGCATAGATGTACATGACGTGTCTTACAATATCTAAAGATTTGATTTCGCGCTGTCAGCCTGCACCTGGCTCTGAAGACCCTCTTTGGGGCCTCTCTACGGTAGATATATGTACGCAGACGGCATCGATAATACTCGAAGATGGATGGAGAAGCTTTCCCAGCGGTCATTCTAGCTGTACGCCGGACGCCATCTCTCCTTGTTATTAATCTGATATGTCTATGTGTAGTATCTTTTGCAGGCCTCGGATTCCTCGCCTTTTACTTGGCCGGTAAACTACATCTATTTGACACCCAGGGACATGTCGTGAGTTCCCCTTGCCCTGCAGACAGTTCAACGTGTGTTTGACCACCCGTGATTCAGAGTAAAGCGTGGATATCTCTCGCTCCCCTTACTGGTGCATTGTTCGTGGCAACTTCACGCACTATGGACTACCGTCGTACGCTCCCTGTTTTACGAAATCATGTTAGATTACTCACTTTGCCATCCAGACCACTGGCACGACGTTGTGACCGGATCTGCTCTTGGACTTCTCCTCGCATATTTCTCGTATAGGCAATATTACCCTCACCTAGCATCGGCAGGTGCGCATCAGCCGTATGCCACCCGGTTCGAAGACAAGAATGCTGGTTTGGACGGAATGAACGGAACCACGGATTCGTTGCTGAATCAATATGAAGAAGATGACGAAGTGATCAGCACGAGACGACATCCAAGGACTGGGATTCGACGATAACCGATAACCCCCACTCCAGTATATATGGATGTACTTTTGCGTACCAGACGTTCCTGGCCAACTTTCACTTTTATCCGAATTTCGAGATACTATGTAACCCCTTACAACACAATAGTTGATGAATTATAGCCAGGTGAGAGTGTGAAGCTACGCGTGGACACAAGTCCATGACATCCGCATGCTTCTACGTGTCCTCAAAGTCAAGACTTCCCGGTAGTCAAGAAGCAGGTGATGGAGTAGCTAGTAAGCAAATTTCCACACATGATCGCCAAACTAGTGCAAGGAAGTCCCGTACAATTAAAGGACGCTATACGTCTAAATAGACGAGGACTTCGTAAGTCCCCAGTCGAGTGTTGTATGTACCTAAATAGACAAGGATTTAATAAGTCCTGTATGATGTCAGTGGGGACTGTAGGCACTGTACACCATGACTTACCCAAGTCAAGTGTAAAGAGACGGAGGAAAAGGTGTAACGAATGTATCATAGGCTAATATGGTAACGATGTTGAAGGTAGCGAGCGAAATTTAAACCAAACGAAAGAAATACTATGTTGACGGGTTGGATTTCCAACAACAAAATCTTCAATCTCCCTTTGCTCTGCAAAAAGTCCCTGCTTAACTAGAGCTACTTCGCCAGTGAGTGACCACGTGCCTATTTTCGAGCTGATAACCACGAATTTGCAGCTTCTCCACGGAAATTCGATCTCGATTTCGCGGTTTGTACGACTTCCGGTAGAAGTCGAGAAACAGGAACAGATAGCTGCCCAGAATGAGGACAGTGCAAGCTGCCAACAAACGGCTGTCGTGTTCGCCAGCAATCAATGCTGGGCAGTCTCCCATACGTGGGAGGTAGACCATGTTCTCTGTGGTAAAATGATGATACCCTGGAACGAGTGTAGGTTGCACAGTCAGATCGATAGAGCTAATTGAATCTACTCGCCGAAAAAGGTGATGAAGCCAAGGTCGAGCACAAATTGGAGAATTTGTATGATTGTTAGATGTTTCTTCCACTAAACGTATTAGATCATGTGGGACGCACAGAACCCACAAAAGTTATGCTTACCCAGAACTTTGCACCACCGACCGTTGCAAAGTAGTAGTAATCTAGTGTAGCAGTGTTTTCAGCGATCACTGACCTGGTGGGGCGGTACTTACACATGGTGACGTGAACCATCAAATTAACGGAGATGATAGTCCATGACTGCACCTAAATGTCAGCTGCCTGCATAGGTATTTAAATTCACAGTGAACGTTTACCCCAGTGACCTCATAGGCGAGAGATATATGGCAAAGAACTGTCACAGTTGCATGATGGAACACATGTAGAAAAGCTGAATTGAAGATGAAGAAGCGCGTATTGAGTAGATGATTTTCAGGTAGAAAATCTACCCACCCAGTGGTCTTTTCCTTAGGGCCAAGAAAACGGTGTCGAGAAACTCGACATACTTGAAGAAGTAGTTAACCATGTAGTAAAATTCGAGCTTCTAGAAACCAATAATGAGTTCCTCAGGGTTGCAAATGATTTCTTTTGATCATTACCTCTGTGTATGCAGACAAGGAACAGACGAGAGAATAGAAGCCAAGTGAGGACCACAAGGATATAATTTCTTCGGCAATGCAGAGCAAGAGAATCAAGCTCCCGATCGACAAAAGGAGGTTGTGCACTCGAACTGCCCTTGTTAACTCGAGGGGGGGTCGGTCTTTCATGACACATTGTATGCCAAAGACAATGGCAAGGTATACTACGACAGCAGTGCCCACCTCAGCCGGGGTAGACAAAGGGGTCTTCCCGGGAATGTAGGATGAGAGATGGATTGGTAGCCGCAAATAATTTGGGATAATCTGCATGAGACTCCCAGTGAGAAGTGTCATGGTGAATGCGAAAGAGTTGTGAAGGACTCACCCGAACGTGATGTATTTTCATTGAGGCAAGGTAATTTCGAGTACCTAATCAAAGTTCAGTTTAATTCCCAAATGTCGCATAGCATGTTGTACCTACTTCTGATCAAATACTTACTAGCATTCGACACGTAATGTACAATCGACACCAGGCAGTATGACAGTTTCTAGAATCAATAAGTACCTGCATCGACGCCGTACCCATCGACATTGAAGTAGTACTACCTGACATCACGGCTTGTACCACCTCACGACTTGTTTGTGGTTGTTATCTTGGGAAGCTCAATAGTACCTGTCGAGTTTCCAAAAACAGTTGCAGCAACTAGACAGTGAACAATGTTGGGAGTTTCGGGCTGCGAATGTTCGGACTTGAATGTTGCTTCATGTCGGAAGCAAACAAGGCTCCGAGTTGGAATAGGGTACCACATACTCGTAGGTGCTAGTGTGCTAGTACTCGTAAGTGTACTAGTACTCGTAAGTGCTAGTATTCAAGACTATTCAAGGCGAGTGTTTGTATTTTTTTCCATTACGCCGTTAGGCTATTCGGATCGGTTCGAATGCCGCTATCGTAAATCAACCAATGAACGCTGCTGGCCTCGGGAATAAATAGGTTTTGCAATGGTCGAGGGCAAGCGCCATGGCCATGTTCTGGCTAATCAGTCTCTGCGCTGCTGCATTTCTTTTCAGCCATGTTCGCAAGAACAGACGACCCCCACTTCCGCCTGGACCTCGTGGTTTACCCCTCTTAGGCATGATATTTAGCATTCCAGTTAAGGAGCACTGGATCAAATTTGCCGATTGGAGTCAACAGTACGGTGAGCATCGTCTGAATCCAAGTGCAGGACCATTACCCGCTTCATCTCACCTGACTGGAAATTTTGCAGGTGATTTATTCAGAGGCACGGTTCTAGGCATGCATTTCGTAGTCATTGGTTCTGTCGAAACTGCAGAGGACTTCCTGGAAAAGCAGAGTGCCTTGTACTCTGATCGCCCGCGATCTATCATGGCTGGTGAACTCTCAGGTTGGGGGAAGATCTTGTTGCTTTCGGATGACGACCACTGGTTTCGAAAGCAGAAAAAACAGTTTGCACATGATGTCGGAAGCCCCCAGGTCGTTCGCGAGCTGTTTCCGATGCTAGTCTATGAAAACGTCAAGCTGTTGAATAATATCCTGAAAAGTCCTGAAGCCCTGCAGTCTAACATTCGGAGGTGCGTCCCTCGGTAAGATTGTCAAATAGCACCATCGAAGTATCTTGACCCACAGTGCACTGACATCTGTAGCTTTGCGTGTGTCGCATGGCTATGAAGTTATAGAACCCCAGGATAAGTTGGTCGAGCTTGCAAATAAAGCCAACGGTCAACTATCGGTTACGACCGTTCCTGGGCATTTTTATGTCGACATTGTCCCGTTGCGTATGTCAATCATGTTGCTGCGCTTGCCGCATCTAACTAATCTGCTTAGTTAAATACATACCGTCTTGGATGCCGGGGGCCACGTTCAAGAAAAGTGCATTGTTCTATGCGACAACTCTACGGCAAATGATGGAATCAGCGCATGAATATTCAATGCACCAAATAGTGAGTTCCTTGTTGTACCTTATCAAGCCATTCCATTGAGAAGAATCATGGTTGCAAGGCTGCAGGAACTGCGCCACAATCTATAATGTCAAGACTTCTTGCAGGAAATTCATTCACGCCGGAAGATGAAGACTTTGCTAAATGGGCGGCGGCGTCCTTCTATCAAGGTGGGTAGCATGCATCCATTTTCTTGCTGCACAGGTCTTAATTTCTGTCATTGACAGGCGGGGCTGATACAGTACGTCGCGGTTCAACCCCTGATTGAATTTTGAGTTGATATGATATAGCCTGTGTCTTCCGCATACGCCTTCTTCCTTGCCATGACGTTGTATCCAGAAGTGCAGAAAAAAGCGCAGGAGGAACTGGACTCCGTGATCGGCTCTGATAGGCTGCCGTCTTTTGTTGACCGCTCATCATTGCCTTACCTCGAGGCGCTATTCACTGAATTGCTGCGTTGGCACTCTCCTGCGCCCATCAGTTTGTATTCTTTTGTACGTCATCGGGTTGGAACGTTGACGCGGCGCAGCTGCCCGGAATGCTAAGGAAGACTTCGTCTACAACGATTATCTCATCCCTAAAGGCAGTACCATTATTGGAAACATATGGTATGCGGGCTCATCTTGTTTTCGTGCAACACACCTTCAACCACAATGCATAGGGGCATGATGAGAGACGAAAGAGTCTACGCATCGCCTTCTGAATTCCGACCAGAGCGTTTCCTTGGACCTACACCCGAGCCCGATCCAAAGAGAGCCTGTTTTGGATTTGGTCGACGGTACGTAGCCATGGCTTGTGGTTACACAGATGACATATCCTTCTTCTTAGACGCTGCCCAGGCAGATTTTTGGCACAGTCATCCGTCTGGCTCGTCTGTGCGACGTCTTTGGCTGCTTTTAACATCTCAAAATGTATCGAGGGCGGCGTTGAAATTACACCTGATAAGAAGCTTGAGGGTGGGACGATCTGGTATGTCACTGCAATCATCAGGTTGCTTGTGCCGTTCTAGACATCTTTTTCTTGATGCAGTCACCCTGCCCCTTTCAAATGTTCTATTGTTGTTCGATCAAGCAATGCTGAAGCTCTACTCCGACGAGCGCTCGATGAGCCGTACAATGTATGAGGAAGCCGCGTACTTTTCCGATTTAATGCAGAGAAAGTTGATGCTGGTAGAGGTCTCGTCGTGTGCCCCGGAAGTGTATCTTCATCTTTGGTTTGTCTTAGAGCCAGTTGTAAATTAGTTCGTTTATCCACAATAGATCCCACCTGGCGGTATCATTTGCACCAGAAATTCCCGAAATCGTGTCAACCACATCTTCTCCTGCGATCACTTGGAAATGCACGATAACAACACAATACGGTTGGCACGTCAAACAAAGGACTTGGTTGATATCTCATGAGGCGCACATTCGTCTCCAAATGTCAAAGTCGGCCCGAAAACATCGCTAGATGATGGCACGTGGATATTAATCTGAACAGTGAGCAAATCGATCATGCTGGAAACTACCCAAGGGTAGAAACACTCAGACGGAAGTAACGAGTAGAAGCGTATGAGATTCGGATCAGGGTAAGAGACGATAAGACGATACAATGATATGGACCTGTATAAGTAAGAGTCCATAGGCATCCTGTAAACAGTAGTAAATATCGTAAGGTGTCCAATCAACGAGTCCGGTGGATGAGTCGTATGTCTGTCCGTACGTCTGATGACGTCGAAGGTGAGTGAAGTACGCCATGATGACGTCTGGTGCGTAAGCCACGCTTACATCCTCCCAACCTATGAAGACTCTATTTGCTGCTCCCATGTGTCCAGGGCTTCACACTCCTCGAGGTCACGTCGAGGTAGCCATTCGTCTTCATCAGCTCCGAAACCAAGCCAACGTACTAGGTATCTTTTTCCTTTGCCAACTCTTTTCTCATCCACGATCTTTTCAATGAAGGTTTCCACTTGACCGTCCTCGGTCACCACCGGTCCAGGACGAGGGTTTTCGCGGGAGGGGAATAATTCGGAATCATTGGCGTGGAAGGGACGCAGTTGCGACGAGTGGAAGGTTGGGAAGATATTTGGGGAGTTTGGCAGATCGAGTGTATAAGTCGACGTATCGGGATGAGCTTCAAGAACGGTGTATGGTCCATCGAACCTCGGCATAAACTTCGCAACACGCTTATCTCCCTTCTGCATATAATCGCGACGACGATGCTTTGTTGAAAGCATAACCTTGTCTCCGACGTTGAGTGATAGTTCGCCCCCGCGATGTTTATTGAGCTGTGTTGCTTGAGAGGCTTTGGCGGCGAGCAAGCTGTCTTGCGCTTCCATGACGTCGTACTGGAGCTGTGTCAAGAGTAGACGAGCACGTTGTTCTTCTGGAGTGTCGTCCTGTAGCGGTTGCTGTAAGGGTGGTATGATCCGGGGGGAGCGTCCAATGTGAAGTTGAAATGGGGAGGTGTTCGTGCTCGCGTTGAGGGAGTTCATGATTTGAAAGCGGACATGCGGTAGGGCGCGTACCCAACCTTTCTGATTTCTCTCGACGTGGAAACGGATACATTGATTGATCGTTTTGTTGGACCTTTCGCTTGCGCCATCGGTTTGAGGGTGATACGATGATGAAAGCTTTAACTTAATACCTGTTAGTTTGTGCAGCGACTTCCAAAACCGGGAAAGAAAAAGCTTATCACGGTCGGACACAATGTCCAGCGGCAGTCCATTCTCGCAGTACCAATTGTCGAAGAAGAGTACGGCGAATTGTTCTGCGGAGATGCTGTCTCGACAAGGAACGATTCGTAAGTCTGCGTTTAGTCGATCCGTCATGGTGATGATGGTATTGTAGCCTTGGTCTTCTGGTAGCGGTCCAATAAAGTCAATGGCTACTGAGTCCCCCCTTGCGTCTGGGATCGGCAGCGGGTGCAATGGGCCGGCAATGGACGTTGTTGACGATTTGTTCCGCATACATTCAACGCAACTCGGGATATAGGACTCGAGAAGATCTCTCCTCATGTTGGGCCAGTAGTAAGCCGTTCTCAGTGCCGCATAAGTCTTGTCACCGCCAAAATGTCCCGATGCGTCATGCGCTAAATGAAACAGCTTCTCCCGTAATGGATTGACTCGGGGAACGACGAGATGGTTGGCGACGAATAAGAGACCTTCCCGCTGTTCTAAGCCGGGGAGGGATCCAACAAGAGCTGTGAGTTTCCTGCAGAATGGGTCATTGACGTACCCAGCAACGACTTCTCGAGCAAACGAGTCGTCGAGGTTGATTTGGAACGACGAGGTAACAACAGCTGCAGTCGTCGTTTCTGGCGGTGTCAGCAAGGTTGTGGTGCTAGGTGTTTCTTCGTCTTTGATCTGAAGTCTAGATAAGGCATCAGCACCCGTATTTTCCTCACCCTTTAGATAAGAAATGGTGAGATCGAAATGTGCTAGGTATTCAGCCCAGCGGGCTTGTCGTCGTGAGAGTCCTTTTTGCGTTATGAAGTTTTCGAGGGTGCGATGATCTGTAAACACTTGCACGGGTCCGCCGAGTAGCTCGACTCGCCACTTCTTCAGACCACGAATGATCGCAAGTAATTCCTTCTCGTGCACTGGGTAGTTAAGTTCAGCATCACGTAGTTGAGTAGAATCGAACGCCACCGGTCTAGCACTCTCCCACGTTTCTCCCCATGACAACACCGCCCCAGTTCGATAATCAGAAGCGTCGCACGTTAGGAATATCTTATTGTTGCCAGGGTTGTCATGGTCGATGGTAGTCAAACATTGAGGGCTCGTGACAAGATTTTTGATGGCTTGGAAGGCAGCAGCGTGCTTTTCGTTCCACAAGGGGAACTCGAGTTCGGCCGCCTTTGTGGTCAACGGCGTCAAGATTCTTGCGTGGTCCGCAAGGGCAGGTAGGTGATTTGCCAAGTATCGTACCAGGCCCAGGAAGGCGCGTACATCGTTTGTTGTTCTTGGTGTTGGCCAATCTAGGATTCTTGCAACCTTTGAGGCATCGGGCTCGATACCACATTCGGAGATGTGGTGGCCAAGGAAATCGATCTCGAGGTTGAAGAGAGACGTCTTTTTGAGGGAACAGAACAAATGAGCCGCTCGTAAGGCATCAAGGACCAGGTGAACATTCTTTTCGTGTTCTTCTAATGTTTGCGACCAGATGATTATATCGTCGAGATATACATGACAGATTTTCCGATAAGATGGCGGAGTGCGGTCGACATGCGTCGTTGATGAGCGGCAGGTGCGTTTCGTACCCCCATTGGCATGACTGTCCATTCATAAAGGCCCCAAGGCGTGTGAACGGCGAGCAGCTTCATGTCGTCAGGGTGTACTTTGGTTTGAAAAAAGGAGTTAGTCATATCTATTTTTCCAAATATTTTACCTTTTGCGCAATCACGCAGTATCTCGTCGATACGCAGTAGTGGATGATTATCTGGAACGGTGTTTAAGTTTAATTGACAAAAATCATTGACCCACCTCGGAAGCGCAGTAGGATCGGCCTTTGGGATGATGAAGGCAGGTGAAGAGTGAGGACTGTCTGAGGGACGTAGTCGTCCTGCCGCGACATGCTGGTCGAGCAAGATTTTCCAGGCGTCGCGATACTTACGAGGACAGTCGTATCCTCTTTGCTGTATGAGTTTGTTTGCGTCCTTCAATCGTACACGAAAAAGTACATCAGACGGCAACGAATCGTTGTGAGGTATGTCAGCTGGAAAGCGGTCTTCGTATTCGATCTTGACCGCAGTATCCCGAAGTTTCAGTTGTTCCACGGAGGCAAGTGTAGTGATCCGTTGACGGATTGCAGCCACAATGTCGATGCCCATGAGTGGTTCGCAGGAGTCGTCGACAAGTTGCTTGTATTCCGGTAGGATGTGCTTCAGTTCCCGCAAGACTTCGTGACGATACTCGCTCATTTTCGGAGGCAAAGGGACCACTGACTTCTTATGTAGAGGTTGAGGGTTGAGTAACTCGTAGTTTTGATCTTTCACCGTGCACGTGCGAAGTTCGTGGTCAATGACAATTTTGTTGTGATGGAGGAAGGGTCCACCCAGTAACAGAGGGGTACAGAGGTTTGGAGCCACAATTGCACGTACACTGCGTGAAGTAAAACGGGAGTCAATTGAAATACATGCCAGTCTGACGTAATCTGATAAAAGAAAAGAGTCCTCCTGCTCTCCCGAAAGCGCAACGTTGAATGGCATTGGTGCGTGTAGTTTCCGTCTTTGAAGGCCGAGTTTTTCGACTAACTTCTCGTCAATAAGAACTGCTGCGGAACCGTCGTCAATTAGCGCTTTAACACGTGAGGAGGATTTGGGACCATCGATAAGACAGTCCCAGAGAAGTAAAGGGGTTGTCAGTGGGGCTACGCACTCGTCTGAGTCTGTACCGTTACCCAAGGCCGCTGATGGCATTACAACCGCAACAGTGTTTGCGACATCCACAGAAGCAACCGTTTTTCCGTTTTTTTTGCCTTTCTTTGCTGCGATGGAGGCTGTGGTTACGGGTTTGTATGTGGAGCCATCTGGGAACCCATTGTCACAAGTTGCAGTTGTGTGTTTGGCGAACGGCTCGCGGCATTTGAAGCAACCATCGTTCTCGCGGAGAAGAGAACGTTCCTCGTCAGTGAGAGGTGGTACACGTACGAAGGTGCTTGATTTTCCACTTGTCGTACGTCCAGCCTTGGAGTTATACTGAGAGGATGCGGTAAGCTTCTTGTCGCCTACATTCTTGAGACGTTCTGCACGGAATGCTGCCTTGAGGTTGGCGATATTACGGAGACATTTTTCATCAAGGAGGCGGATCTTTTCTGTCCAAGGACGAAATTCGACGATTTCCTTGACGTTCTCAGTTCTGTATTCGGTGCACAGGTCGGCGTTCATATGCGCCTCGAGATGATAGCGGAGGTTAAGTTCTGTCAAGTGAGATGTGGTATTACGGAGAAGGGCGTTCAAACTTTGAACCTCGATCGCCCAATCTGCGAACGCTTTGCTCCCCTGGCACGAGGATAGCAGTTTCTGACGAGTGGTGTCGGCCCAGTCCCAAGGGAGCCAGTACGCACGAACTTCGTCCATATATTCGGCGAAGGTGAGTTGGTCCATGCGCTCTTGATCGTTGAGGTACCACTCTTGAACAGAGGGTTCTTGCATGCCCCACGCTACCTTTCCTACCTGCTCGTCGGCGGGAATGTCCTTGTGTTTGAAGTATTGTCGGCAACCCATTTCCCAGGTGCGCAGTACTTCAGGAGTGATGTCCCCCGGCATCAGGAAAGGTGGTTTAGTTGGGGCGGGCTGATCAACGCGTGCTGTTTTGGTTGCAGACATTTTTGGAGGAGTATATGCGGTGTAGGATAACGAATCTGAGTCTGAGTCTGAAGTGTAGCGACGTTTGTGATTGTTTCGTGGTACTGTATCCGTCGACTGATTCCGAGGCTCTTCGTTATGTTCTGGTTCTGGTAGCGCAGATATGACTGGTTCGATAGGTGTGACGATTTGTCGACTGCGGCTACGCGTAACCAAGGATTGAGCGACGGACGGTACGGAGCGGAGGTAAGACAGTTTGAACTACGATGGGAAGATAAGACGGTCGGTTCGGTGGTTTATCTCCTTGTTCAGGAGATGCGGTCGAGACAGTCGATACGACTATCTAGATCGTTAAAAAAAAGTGGAAACTACCCAAGGGTAGAAACACTCAGACGGAAGTAACGAGTAGAAGCGTATGAGATTCGGATCAGGGTAAGAGACGATAAGACGATACAATGATATGGACCTGTATAAGTAAGAGTCCATAGGCATCCTGTAAACAGTAGTAAATATCGTAAGGTGTCCAATCAACGAGTCCGGTGGATGAGTCGTATGTCTGTCCGTACGTCTGATGACGTCGAAGGTGAGTGAAGTACGCCATGATGACGTCTGGTGCGTAAGCCACGCTTACACATGCATCACTGTCAAACACATATCACTTACTCAACATCAACCCAAATTCCAAGAGTGTTGAAACTGCTTTATGTTCTTGTCATATACAACCAGAAACACGACCAGGAGCAATTATGGTATGAAGTCGTAACATCTGGGAGGGACCACCATATACTTTGACACAACAAAGATGACGGTCATCAATTCAAGTGCGCTGGCAGTATACCCAGAAGACGGTGGGACGGGCACCATAATTGAAGATGTCTCCGGGGCCATCAGGACGCTTACCATACCGCTCTGGACATCATTCCTGCCCCTTTCAGATGCTCTGTTATCGGGGATGAGTATGACAGCTAGTGCTTCCCTGTGAAGGGTAATCGTGTCGTCGGGGTATTGGGTATCGATTCAATGCTCATGCATTCCTTTCGAAGACCGCCATAGTTCATACTATCGTTCTAACTGGCTGGAAGCTTGCTACATGATTCATCGCCTCTTGGTCCGTTGAACATGGATGGAATCTCCCACTTTCCTTCGACTCTTCCGGGCTGGAGCCTCCAGCCTCCCGCATTGCACCGTCATTCGGCGGTGTCATGGGCTACTTTCCCCCTTCCTCCACCTTTACTAGATCGGCTAGAACCCTGAGCGGGGTGCGCTTCACCACGCTTCGAACGAGCACCGTAAGATTGCTTCTTCCCTCCTCGGTTCTTACTCCTGGAAGGAGCGGCACGTTGCGTTTCAGAAGCCCCGTGGGCTTCTGCTTGAGTACGCGCCTCTTCCGCCGCCCACCATTTCATAAAGTCTGCTTCTACTTGAATGGCTCGCTCCTCTTCTTGTATCTCGATAAGCGATTGCTTGTCCTTTGGCGCAGGCATGCCCTGCAGAAGCTGCAATCGCTGTATCTCAGCAAATGAAAGCGAGGATGATTCTGCAACGCTCGATTGCACCACTGGCTGAACAGGCGGAAGTGTCCATGCGGCACCCGTATTCCTAGTGAAACCCAATCAGAAAGACCTGGCTGAGGGGGAACGGGGCGTACGTACGAAACACGTCGAGGACCTGGTGAACTGGATGTTGAAGGCACCTGTCGAACGGGGGAAAAGACAGGGCCAAGCGAAGGTGTATTCGGTTGAGGCTTTGAAGATGAAGGTACGGCTTGAGGAGCTGGCCGCTGAGGTGTTCTCGCATGCGTCGGCTTCGCGGCAGCGGATGACTCGGGCAGCGAAGACACCCCCAAGTCAAGATCAGACGGCGTTCGACGCGGTGTCGGTGACGCGTCTGGCTTCAGCGACAAGCCCACGGTCCTACGTGGTGGCGTAGCAACCTGTTTCAAAGACTCCTGACTAGGTTTGGCCATAGCACTGTGTGTTGCTTTGTTCGCAGAACCGAATATCCTGCTATTCTCAGCCTCTGCCATAATGGCCTTGAGATCAGTCCTTCATATAGATATCAGCACAAGGCGTAGTAAAAAGGGAAGTAAGAGCCCCGCATACCTAGGTGTGGAGGTGGCCCGTTTCCATACTGGTACTGGTCCAGATGGTTCAGCAACCGCAGGGACTGGACGATCAGGAGTGATATCCAAAGAAGGTACGTCGTCCATCGCGAACAGCTCGTCTCCTGACGGCCCAGTGTCAACAGCCTTGCGTGAATCTGCCGCCGGAAGCACAGACAAACTCGAAATCAGGTGAGAGCCCGGAGCAAACGACTTCGGAGAATCCCTGTGAACCTGTGGCCTGTCTACAGGTTCCAACACGACTGGAATGTCTTGTTGAGCAAGCCATTCAGCGTGTTTCCGTAGGGCTTCGTTCGCCAGTAAGTTAGAACGAGAGACCGCGTACTTTGTCATCTGCGCACTGCGGATATACTTAGAAAGCTGTCGTACGACGGAAGGGTCAAGGTCCTCGAGCATGCGACCCTCTAGCATCATTTCCAAATTTGCCGTGATGTAACTTTGTAGGCGTTCAACCAGATGGGTCGCGTTGATGTGCATTGCATCAGTGAGTAGATAGCACACATTGTAGACGTCGAGATGCTTTAGAATCACTTGTGAACAGAGAAGCATCAGGTGATCGAGTAGAAGTTCGTTCTAGTTGACATTGCACGATAAACATAAGCCTACAGATGAAGCATTTAAACTTACCGCTGCGGAAAGAACAGAAAACATGAAGGATAGCACGTCATCTACCCCTTGCACAAAGTCTTCGATGCAGTAAGAAGGCCGAAATTGAGAAAATAAGATATGAGAACACACCAAGAGATTCGAACAAGTTCTCGTCTCCATAACACATCCATCGAACGACATATTGCATGACCTGCCACTCCAAGTGCTCGAGATCAATGTCGATGATACCCGACTTGTCACGACGCTTAAAGGTCCACGCGCTATCTCCAAAGAAGCTGGCGAAGAATTGACAGCGGGCTTGTAGGACCACTGAATGACACCAAACGATGACCTGGTCGGCAAGGTGGAGCGCAACGTCGGGCGCAAGGAGATCCTCTTTTGTATTCTTTCGTAAACGCCCAGTTGACTGCGTTCTCTCGTAGAGCGTACGGAAGTCTTCTGCCTGTGAAGGAGTGGGCACTCGCTTCCCTGGCGATTGAAGTGCTTTCGAAAGCAGCTGAAGATCCAATATACGTGCGAGTAATTGAAGCTCCGCCTTGATTGCTACGGGCTTCACAGCGAGTGTTTGAAATTGAGACGCAAAGGGGGTTCCGATGCGTAAATCCCAGATGGCGAGGAGCTGGTCCGAGTACAAGTATCGAAGGAAAATCAGGACCGTGAACGGATGACATCCAATGATTTGAATGCGGGCCCTGTCTCCTGAGACAAGACTGATCGCAATTCCTGAAGATTTATCATGTAATGGACGTCCACTATGCAAAATGTTGCCCAATACTGGACATCTCACGGCAAGAATGAGCCGATGAGCCGGAAGGTGCAGTGGGCCAGGAGTGATAATAACCACGTCGGCATTATAGGGCGAGGCGATATCTGGCGCGTTCTTGCGTTGGTCCAGAACGTGAAGCAACTCCGAGAGATCTCTGATATCGTCCAGGATCGACACGTCTTCACCATCTTCGTCAGCATCCAAAAGAGGTGTCGTTACGTTTAGTGTGGCAGACGGTGACTCTGCACGTGGTGAAAGGCCTAGGTATGGCTGGATCCCAGCAATATCAGATGAAAACAAACACGCAGTGACATGAATAGGCGGTGGTTTAAAATCAATGCGCAGAGCCCCAAACGCCCCAGTGCTATTCGCGCAGACAGCAACAACACGCTGTATGTACGGTATGCGCTGGAATTTGAATGCTTTGGCACCAGAGCCCTGACCTCCTTTGGCACTCCGCGAGCGGACGTAAACATGTCCAGACTGAGTGCAGACTATGATGGTTCCATCGGCCCCAATGTCAACATCCTACAAGAAGTCAGACAGCTTGGTATATAAATTTGAGCCCACCCACCTGCACGGCACTGAACTGACGTCTCAGCGCCCATATGCGTTGGGGCTTGAAAGCAGGGGAACTCTTCGCAGAATCACCTTCCCCAATAGGTTGTAAAGTAAATGTGAATACTTCCCCATGCGACGAGAGGGCGGCGATGGTATCATCGCAGCTTGTGAGCTTTGTGATGATCTGACCCTTGATCGCTTGTGGGGGTCGGTAGACAGAGATCTCTGAGGGGAATCTCTGGGTGGGGAAACTAGGCATCGAAAGTCAGAAAGAAAGTAAACTGAAGTCAGGAAAAGTCCAACCTAATCTTAGAAACCCCTCCAGACCAGACACACACAACCTCACCCATGACAAGTAGACACGCCATGAGGGTTTCCTGAATTCGGAGTCACTCTCATTCTAGAAACATGAAAAAATTCCAACGAACTGTCATTACTATTGCGCAGACAGGCTTCACTATGCTGGAGACTTTACGAGGGAGCACTTGAATGGGTACCAGTGCCTTGTCATACCCTAATAAAATTCAACGTGAGCGGATATTAACGACTCAGGAGAATCATATCCAACCAAGTTGCCCGCCGTTCGTGCCCCACGTCCATACTTCCGTATCTGACCAACAACCAGAGGCGGTCTTGCACGCTGCAACACCTTTGACAAATTCTCTCCTCAAGGAGCCGACTTTCCGTGGCGTAGCCTGGATATGCTCGTCCTGTTTGGCGGAGGATGAAACCTCAATGACGTATCCGAGCTGAGAAAAGCGATTGAGTCCCCATGTAAGAACTTCTCCAGTCGAAGTGAGCGCGAGGGTGTGGTCTTGGCCAAGCGCAACAGACTCAATGGTGTGTTTAATGTCGGGAAGGGGCATGAGACAGTACTGCGTATGTTGACTAGGACCCAAACTGCAAAAAATCAGTAACCCGACGGACGATCGAGTATAGATCAACGCCTACCGTCCTCCACCGCCAAAGCCGCACACACGAATATTATCCCGAGGCTCGGATGTGAGTACAACTACACATTGGTGAGCTCCGCACGTATATAGCCCGAAAAAATTAAAAACGCGCCTGTATGAAGCTTGGACATCGACACTTGTCGGGCATAAATCGGGGCGAAGCGGTCGTCGAGGGTCCTGTCGTGTTGACGTGCTACATCGTCCTTACGGGGAATGACGACCTGATCCGGATATGCCCTATCATTGCCATCGCCTAGTCCCAATGCTGCGTTTCTGATGTCGAATGCCCCTTGAGGAATGATCACTCAATTCCAGCAGCACGTCGACTCACCTGTTCGTGCCCCAGGTAAACAGCTCAGCAAGAGTCTCTTCGTCCCTGGTAGGCTTCGCAGATCTCACGGTTGAGTTGTAGAGGTCATGAGCAGTATACCCTTCCAAGTCCTTGATGGACGTATCGATATCCAGGCGCTTCAAAAGGAGGATCCTTGAACTCAGTAAGACACGACTGCACCGGTTGCACATGCGAGAATGTAGACGTACGCAGCGGAGATATTTCCCGCATAGAGCGCCCTATGTAAGGGTGTCCAGTGGCTCTCCTTGTCCAGTATGTTCACGTTGATAGCTGGATGGGCGAGGAGCATGCGAACGTACTCCAGACTTGATGGTTCGGTGGAGGCGCATGTCAGATGCAGGACGGACCGGCCAAGGGCATCGAGAGCATTGATTTCGAGGGCTATGCCTGAGCTCAGTACCCCCGCGCGCTTCCACGATTTTCCGCTGCTAGTGCTGACGGAGGTAGATGGTTGTCCAGGACCGCCGTTGAGCAGGCGCTGGAAGGATTGCTGTTTGCGTAGTGCAAAGTAGATATGGAGCAAGGTCATGCGCTGGGTGTATCAGACTGAACGATCGCTGGGGGAGATAAATTGACTCCTCCAGATCGTGTCGTCTGTATCGTATGTCGGTGCCGATAAGGCGGCACAGACGGTGACTCTGGATCACTGGTTGGCTGGCTGTTTGGATTCTAGAGTCCTGTTGGAGATGAAGAATAAGTTAGAGCCGCTGTGGGGAAGAGAAATATTAAGATATAGCAATAAGTAAAGGTTATCTGAGCAGTGATATGAGCAGTGATATTATGCAGAGAGAGTTCAGTGACTCCCGCCGGATTACGAATTCGGACCCACGTTCGGTGAGTCGGAGTGACACCATTAATATTGCGGTCAGACTGCCAGGCGCATAAGTAGACTCCGGGCGGGCCGATGCCGCCGATCATCGTTCAGCACACTTGGTGATTCAGCTTTCTAATCTGGATCTGAATCGCTTACGATAGCCATAAAATCATAATGCTAGCCCTCGCCCGCCCTCGCCCACCAACGTTCCAGATTGCGCTGACTTCGTCCAACGTGCGCGTGGCAGGGTCGCAGGGAAGGAAGTTCAAGTTGGAACGTTGCCTTGTCCAAGGGCACAAAGTGTAGTGTCCGCTCCAAATTTGAATCTTTAAGACTAATCTGACGGAATGACAGAATGCACCCAAGGCCAGGTTGCTTAGCTTGGAAAAGGAAAACTGAAGCCGTGCACGTGGTGGCAAAAGGAAGGATTGACGTTCACTCGTATTAGTGTTGTTCTTGAGCTACTAAATAGAAGATTGCTACAGCTATCGGTGAACTAGTCGCGTATATCATAAAGGTGTCTCTGAACAAAAGGCTTCGGTAACTCTAGATCCTGTTTGGGTGTTTTGTTGGCAGAGAACATTATAATGCTCTGTGCATATGGCGTCTGTTTAGTATCACCTATCCACAATAAATCCCACCAGGGCACCCGGCGGACGTCCCGTATGTTTTACCAGAAATTCCCACAATTGTGAAGACGGCATTTATGATACCACCAACGCCTTCTCCTGCGATCAAACCAGCCGCAACAGGATAACAATATATCTGGTAGTTGTCAAAGTGCCTGCACGAGGCATGAGACAAAAACTTTGGTTAATATCCCATGAGACGTACTTTCTTCTCCAAAAGAATGCCAGAGTGGCCCCAGAAAACAACGCCAGAGGGTACGAGCCCACATCTGACAAAAGTGAGCAAGACGACCATTGCTGTTACACACAGATCACTCACTCAGCATCAAGCCAATTGCAAGAGCATTGAAGTTACTTCGTGTGCTTGTCAGATGCAATTAGTAACACCACTACGACCACTCACGGTATGAAGTCATGATATCTTGGAGGAACCACCGTATACTTTGCCACGACGGACAGGATGGCCGTCAATCCAAGTGCAATGGCCGTATACCCAGAAGATGGGGGGATGGGCAATGTTTTTGAGGACACGGCAACAGCCACTGCACGCCATGCCTGCACCTCAGGTACGGAGAATGCGCATGTCGTCTGAGTCAAGTCGTTGATACAGGGGTAAGCAGTTGAAAACACGACATAAAGAGAAGCTGATATGACAATTGATACCACGGATCCGAAGAGCTGAGCAACGAATACAGCCCTAGGAGACGACCGGAGAAGGTGCGTGGTCTTGAGATCCTGGACCATATGTCCCGCTAATTGCAACATCAATAACTATCCCGTGTTGATAAGAATATTGTGAGACCTTGTAATGAAGCACCTGTTTGATTCACGGTATTTTAGCAGCTCATCATGCCTTAAGATTCGATGTACTTGCCTAGCGTCAACATTCCAGTAAGCAAGTTTAGGAGCTCGCCTCGTTTGACGGCGTAGTTCTGACCCGAGGCTAAACCTCCAAATATGAGTTGTGAAGCATTACCTGTCGGCATCCAACCTGTCAGCGCCTGTGAACAATGGATTGCTCGGTAAATTCACCAGCTGAAGTGACAAGGTTCATGCTCGTCCGACCCTCGCTTTCACAGCCCATGAGGCTGAATAAGAAAGCGAATATGATTGCTGCAAGATGGAAAGTCGATGTCAGTTCCGGCATATGATGCAATCCGGACGCACCAAGGAGAGTGACACCGACGTTCTGTCCGAACTGCACCTTCATGACGATGCATGTAACGATCACACTGATGACAAGTAGAGAGCTCCAGGCCCAGAGGGGGACGCGTTCGTGCTCGGGCACAGGATCCACGACATCATCGTCCTCTAAACTAGGCTTTGAGAACCACTGCAGGAGCGTTCCAAGTGCAGGGCGCATTCCAAGGTACAGTGACTTCCCATTACAGCCCACTTCGGCGAGACTTGCGCAGATAAGTATCATTGTGCCTGGCCAGAGCATCCAGTATCTGGGAGACGGATGATTGATGGGATCTGTAAGATTCCTACGTACAATGAGATTGTCTTATAGTGAGAACAACAGACGACTCACATGCTCATATAATTCATGTATCCAGGTATCGCTTTGTTGGCAACAACCCCAAAAGCCTATCATAGGTGGTTAGTGGTTACTGTGTCGCGCATATAATTTCATGCACGAACTAGTCCTTGTGCGACGATTGCAGGACCTATGATACCCCAAGCAAGAAAAGTCTATATGACATCACACATTAGTGGTGCGCGCGGGTATAGCCACAGGACATACTCCACCGAGAACGCTATACGAGGCGTTGACACCTGTGATCATCCCTACGCCAATCAACGAGGGGGTCCACTCCCAATACCATCCCTGTCTGATAATCAGGTAACGTTCATAGAATCGACGATATGCTCACCCAGCTTTCAGCAGCGATCGCCGAAGTCCACCCGATTCTATTCAGAGTGTAGAAAATGTGCCAGTCCCAGAGCAGTCCCGGAGCAAACTCGCTGACGATCCGCAAAAGAACAGCACCGATGAAGGCATAGATCAACGCCCTGGTTTTCTTTCCCGCAACTACCTCTGCATTCCTGCCAACATGCAAAGATTGGATCGTGTGGGCAGCAGCCACGCCGAGGGGAAATACGAGCTTCAACTTCAAGATGTAGAATTTCCTCAGCGGTTGAGAGAAGCTCAAGCCAAAGAAGGCGCAACAAATGCTAAAGGTGAATAGTCTGCCAATGTCATCTTTTGGTTGAGCGCCCAACAGTCCAAGCTGGTATGCGGCGGGGATACCCGTGGTGAAGATCAATCCAAGGCTTCCGGCTGACGTAGCGGCTGATTGACAAATATTGTTTTCTTTGGGGCCAAAATAGCCCCCGCCGAGGACCGTGGGTGCGAATTTTGAGAGTGGTTTCAAGATTGCGTAGCCCAAGATTGCGCCAAACAGCGACGAGCTAAACGCCAACCCGGTCTGTCGTACGAGTGTGAATATGTGAGCAATGGACCCGAAGGAAAACTGACTTTAAGACCGATGTAGATGTTGCTAGCTGCGATGACACCTCCCAAAATGCAGCCAATTAGTACAGCCCGAACAGTCAGTTGTCGATCTTCCACAGGATCATCCGGAGACTCCGGAAATGGGTCGTCTGTGTTGATGAATTGTACAGGTGAGTCCAACGTTCCTTCAGAGTCATGAGTGGTCATGGCAGTCTTCTCCTTGTCCGAGTGAGAAGGCACATGGGGCACTTGGTCCTGGCTCTGGGAAGCTACGATTTCTAACATGGCACAAAGCAGGCTGTTACAGTGTCGTTGCACATGAAAGTAGAGTATATATCCAAGGCCGATCTACCGCGAGGAACAAGGCACGAGGGGATAGTAAGTATAGTTTTTGCCGACAAGTAGTAGTATCATTATCGGGATGGAGACGCCAAGGGCTCATTTCATGTTGGCATTTGAAAAGGCCATTGATCGATTCACCAACCAGTTTGGCGGGCAAGGCCGATGGTTTCGGGCGGAACGTGACAGGATGTGAGACTGCACTAACGAAGAAAGTCCGCGAACTTCCAAGACGGATGCTATCATTTTTTGCCTGCGAAGAGTCACCGCTGGCAGCGTCGCTAAGTACTGGACTTTTTCCGAAACAAGTCTCAGTTGAGGCACATCAGAGATCAAACTCAACTTATTAACGGCTCACCCAGGCACCCCAGTGATTTCAAGAAGTTGTGCGCTGAGGACTTGAAGCTTGAGGTCCTGGAGGATGGCGCAGGGCTTCGATGAGCTGCGAGCGTAAAACAAGCTGTACATAGTTACGTAAGTGTCGGATCTGTCAATTCAAATTCAGCATCGATCATGTTCATATTGAAGGTCTGACTTATCATGATGAGTACAATACTTCCGACTTGACTCAGAGTCCTCTGCAGAGAGATCCTCTCAGACACCGTAGTCAGACCTTGAAAAATGGAACTTTATGGAAGTAACATTCGTTCCTTCTTTTCAAGGGTCTGACTACAGAACTACTGGTAATCAAAACTCGTAAGTACGCGGAGGCACTCCAAGTCGTTACCATACACTCATTAATGGAAGTCGAAAAGGAGCCAACGACTTTGAAAGTTCTGACTGTACAAGGATGAATTTCTAGCGTTGGTGGCCCAGGCCCCATAATAATATGTTCTCACTGGTCGGGAACCCCGCAATGCTCATGTCCGAGTTCGATTTGATGATTCATGCATTTTCTAGCAATCGCGCACCCTTTTCCCTCCTGCTTTCATCGGCAGTGGGCGAACCATAAGCTCATGGGCCTTTCATGTCTCATGTGAATTTCGACTCAACTTTATTGTTTGAGGAATATTGACCGCACGAATCGACAATTCCGCAATCTTGGGGATGTACAATGCACATTGAACGTGTTTCCATGCTTGCGAGGCCTGCAGTTCAAATACTCAGGCACTGACAGACAACTAACGTACAATCAGAGTGGTGATTTTGGTGAGTGGCAGAGCTTTTGTACCTTCGTGCGGCAAACTAACTGTCTGCTGTAGGGTCGTAAGCAGCCTGGGTCTTGTTCGGATACCAGATGTGACAATCACACTGTAAGAACTGACATTAATGTCGACTACTTAACAGTTTCTCGCAGTTGACCAAAACTCTACTTGTTCTGAGTTCCGCCTTGTTTGCCATAGCGAAACCCCAGTTTTGCCCCTATACGAAGGGACGACTATCTTCTTCCGATAGGTCTGGCTAGGGGAGACTAAGTTTTACCAGATTTTTCTTTGGTTCTGCTGGCAAATTTACCTGTCAACACTCTGGAATCTTCCCACAGCACTAAACCACCACCAAGTTAAATGGGGCAATACCTTTATTTCTCAAGGACATCGTCCACGGTCCAGACTGCTACGCTGGCGGGACGTGGCAGTCCCTGACAGTCTTGGCCAATCTGCAGGGCCAGTCTCAAAATTCGCACGCTAGGTGCTAACACACTCAAACGCATCTCCTCATTCGTTCGACTCATTAAATTTTATACACCACGCCAAAGACGATCAATACGACCGAGCTAGTTCATAGGCAACAGTGGTCGTTCTCATTCACTCGAGCTTATTGGTGAGATTGTGACGTTGTCATCCTATAATATTGACGCTCCCTGCCGAAATGAGATGTTGCCCACAGCTCTCTCCCCATATTAATAATGTGACATCAACGAATATCGCTCAAAGCGAAGCTGGATAGTCTCGAACTTCTCGAATCATAAGTGCTACAAGAACAGGAACTACACATGGTGATCTTTGGGCAGGGTGAGATTATAAACCGCTTCACCTTTCTTCCAGAATGTAACTAAGACGGACCCTCTAATAACGCAGCCTGCGCAAGCTCGCTGGCTGCGGGAAGTTCTGACGCCTCTTTTTCTTCCTGCTCTCTGTGCATGGTTAGAGGCTGCTAGGTGAACCTCATGCTTTATCTTCGCCTGACACTTGTTAAGTATACGTAGAAATTCATCTCTCTTCACCGTTCAACCGGGTACCTGGATGGCTAATATGTAATTGAGCTGGTGTTGACCAATCGCGAGTACTGTTACAACGTCACTGCTACCATAGTGCCAGAAAGACGATAGCAAACCACGCTTATCTCCTTGTCGAGAAAGTACTATTAGTGGTACTCTATAGATCATGATCTCCTGTTGGACCGTGCGGGGAGTGCCGAGTTGCTGAATCAGATGTTGATTTGTGTTTACTGTATCCTGGTGAGTGCAATCGAATAGAATTGAGAAAGAGTCAGACAAGAACTTGGTTGGCGGCAAATTGGCAGGAGACCAAAAACATCGGGAGCGTCGATGAACAGCGATGCAACGGAGGCTGCACTCGGTCTCCTCAGCCTCTCTCCTCTGAACAACACAATCCCTCAAATCAGAAAACCAATACCAATACCAACACCAAGACCACGGCCAACGACAACACCAGTACAACCAGCGCCATCAGCTAGCCCTCCTCTTCCAGACGCAGACGCTATCAGCTGCATATGCGGTTTTCTCTTCGACGATGGCTTCAGCATTGCCTGCGACGTCTGCTCTCGTTGGTGCCATGCAGCATGCTTCGATATTGTCGAAGGCGAGGTCCCAGAAGAGTGGCGCTGTTGGGACTGCGATCCCCGTCCTGTTAACCGCGAACGTGCAGCCCGCCTCCAGAAGCAACGTGTCACAGAGATGCAAGCTAGGGAGAGGGAAAGAGAAAAGGATAGAGACAAGGGCAGAAAACGAGACAGAGCAGGCTCGCCAGTACAGCGACGACGAGCCAGCGCTGCTGCCATCGAGGGCTCTGGAAACGCAAAGAAGAAACGTAGAGCATCTATCATATCACCGTCGACCCCGCACCCGCCACCGACGCCAACACAGCATGGGGAAGACGAGCCAGTCGACATCGACGAACCGTGGTCTCTGTCCTACGTCCCTATCACTAAAGACATCGTTACAACAGAAGCCCATGCCAGACTCCGCAGACAAGCCCAAGCATGGCGGGGCGTCACTGCCCTCTCACCACCCATCCATCCTAACCGCACACAGATCCACCCAGTCCCGCCTACACCGTCTCCAAGTCAGCTACATACCAACCCCCTCGTCCGTCCGCCCACCTACAGTCTCCACACAACTACGCCAGTCCCTTCGTCCAGCTACATCGCCCCGTTTACCTGCTCTATCACCCCGAGCGCCTCTTACCTCGCCGACCCGCTCAATGCGTACGCCCACCTTGGCATGCCGAAGCCATTTGTGCACCTCATGGGTCCACCACTGGACGTCGCCCTCGATGCGAGGGTCGTCGGCGACGAGGGGCGCTTTGCCCGGAATGGATGTCGTCCAAATGCAGTGCTGAGGCCCTTACTGTGCCCCAAGGCAAAGGATGAGTCCAAGACAAAGGATGAGTCCGAGAAAGAGGGGACAGAAAACGGGAAGAAAGAGAGGAGGAGGAAGAAGAACGACAAGACAGACTCGGACGAAGAAACCCTAACATTTGGCGTATTCGCACTGCGCGACCTCAAAGCCAACGAAGAAGTCGTTCTCGGCTGGGAATGGGACGACGGAAACGCAGTACACAGTCTCCCAGCGCTCATCGAGAGTCCACATATGTTCTCGTGCGTCTTTTGTTTCTCCTGTTCTCTTTTTTAACCCTCAATTATTTGTTTCGTTTCTATTTGATCCTGGACCGTTTATCGTTCCGTGCGTTCACCCTTTCCACCCTCTTCCACTCATTCCCACTCACCACTCTCTTTCCTCATCCCACGTCCCTTACTGACTCACCCGCACAAACAGGACGTACCACCTAAACCACTTCCGCGCACAAATGACCTCCATTCTCCATGCCCTCAGTTCTACATTTACAACGTGCGCATGCGGTGCCCGCGCAAGAGACTGCGTATTGAATGTCATGGCGCAGTATGTTGACGGCGAGCTTGATGCAACTAGTGCCGTGTGTGGGTCAGGGCAGCCTATGAATGGTACAGGCGCTGGGCTGAATGATGTAGGCGCTGGTGCGATGAATAGTGCAGGTGCTGGGACAACGAATGGTACAAGCGCCGGGATAATGAATGGGAGCGGGGCGAGGCAGGCAGGAGAGGCAGATGCAGGCGATGGGTCGAGCTCAGACAAGGAGAATTGGGGACATGAGTATAGGCGGACTGCGGTGGGTCTCGGGATCCAGATGAACGCGAACGTTGCTGGTACCAACTGGAACGGTGGTACCAATATCAACGCACACGGAGTCAATACCAACGCAAACGGTTTCAACGGGAACACACCATCATCATCCACATTTTCCCGGAAAATTGACCTCGGCCCACTAATAGGTGCGAAGCGTGGCTTTAGGACGCGGGAGAAGGTGCCGTTTGGTGGGGGCGTTGGTGGAGTGGAGATGGTTCCGTCGGGATCGGGGGTGAATTTTGGCGCTGGGTCGACTGGAGGTTTTGGCGCTGAGTTGAGTGGGGGATTTGGTGCTGGGTCGAGTGGTGGGTTATCGAGTGCGGGGTCTGATGTATGGCCTTCAAGTTTCAGTACTCCTGCGGGACCTTCGAACGTAGGACCCAATGGAGGACCGTCGAATTGGCGCCCTACGATTTCCACCTCGAGTGCGGGACCGTCACGAACTTCGAATTCTACGAGGACACGCGATAGGAAAGGCAAGGGGCGCGCGGCGGAGGACATAGATGTAGACGCAGATGTGGACGTGGAAGGCGATGGTGAGATATTTCTCCTGTCTTTTAGCTTTTGGTGTTTTCGCTCTGCGGCGCGTGTTGTTCTTTTGTCAGCGCGTGCCGCATACCCCCTTTCCCTTCGTTCTCTTCACCCCTCAACGCAGACTTACTCACGCCTAGTATTTTATCTATACGTGCAGGCCCTACTCCCGACTCGATGGACGTCGACGAGGAGAAGATTCCGCCGAGGATGCGTAAGAGATGGATGCATGCTGTGTCTGTGTCTGATCGTGATGGACGTGCGTCTTCGCGGAATGGGAGAAACATTGTTTCTCTCAATGGACAGAGCCTATCGAGTTTGCATGGACAGAGTTTACCAGTATCGAGTGGACATAGTCCACCCGCCACGGTGTCTACAACAGACTGGAGAAGCCCGGCATCGTTATCAGCGGACAGTCCAGCACCAATGTCTGGAGACAGCCCTTCGCCGCCATCTCCTGAGAGCACGGTGGACGGGATGGATGTCGATGTAAACGATACGTCTTCTGGTGAGTTTATTTCTGCTTTAAATAACTCTGTCGCGTTTGGATTGTGCTTTGTCTTTCCTGTGTGCCGCATGTTATCTGACCTTCCCTCCCTCAATAGACATTCGTCAAATGCCACCACCACCAATGCCGGCTGCTCTCGACCCCACTACCATTTCCTCCGTCGCATTCGCATCCGTCTCGCCCTCAGCGACATTCTCAAAACTATCTCTTCTCTCACCCGTTCTGCCTGATATGCGCTCCGGGTCACCATCCCTCTTTGGAATGCCTCTGACTAATTCATCTAGGCGTCCTGTGCCGATATCGTCCCCTCCGCCATACAAGTCATCTAATAGCAAGAGTCCTTCAGACGTATCGAGCGCACACGTCATAGTCCATCCGCAATCGCCGTCGAATCCATCAACGCCCAGCGCTTCGTCGCCCTATCGCGTGCGGTTTGCATCCCCAGAGGTGCTGCGAGGGCAACCGTCCTTGAAGACTACTCAGCATGTTCCGCTGAAATCGGGGAGGGAGCCGACGCCTCCTATTCATCCGCACACCCCTCCACCTATGTTGGAAGATGACAAGGCAACTGACTCAGCAATAGATATTGTACCGCAGTCAGATAGGAGCCCTGTACATGACGGAACTTCTCTGGAGGTCAAGGTAGTCCCACCAGATGAAGCACCACATGCACATACGTCCACGTCATCAGTCATGCGCGATCCAACTCCACCTGCTTCTTCGATATGCGAATCAACGCCATCCCTCCGTGATTCTGATTCACCACCTCCATCATGCGAACCCACGCTACATATACACGAACCCACGCCAGCAGCACACGAATCCACTCCACCAGCATATGAACATAAGCCCACGCCGCCCCCACGCGAGCAGTCACCGCCGCCTCCTCCAAAGGTCAAAATGTCCCTAAAGGACTTTGCCCTGCGCAAGAAGAAGCAGCGGGAGGAAATGGCGAAGGAGCGGGAGCGGGAGTGTGAGTCGCCTGGTGGCCTGGGTATGGGTTTGCTAGAGGAGAGCGGGGACGAAGGGATGCATGTGGATGAGGATGGTGCAGATGAGCGGCAGGGGACGGATTACGAGGGAACGGACCAAGAACGTGATGTGGAAGTGACCATGACGGATGTAA
The DNA here is from genome assembly GCA_016628065.1 of Suillus lakei. Lineage (NCBI taxonomy): Eukaryota > Fungi > Basidiomycota > Agaricomycetes > Boletales > Suillaceae > Suillus > Suillus lakei. The sequence goes on along the minus strand of JABBWA010000070.1, from coordinate 135,032 downwards.
GAGAGGCGCAGGATGTGGTGATGGATGATGATGATGATGTGCGGCCGGCTGTTGATGGGGTGAAGGACGAACCTATCGCTTCTTCTGCCATGCAGAGTATAGTGGACTGTGTGCCGGAGGATCCACCTGCTGAGAGTCAGCGGCGATGTGAATCCGAACCCCGAGGTGCTGCTCCATCTCCGCCGAGGTCTCCCGTCGCATTCATTAGATCTGTGCGTAGCATGGATAACGCTCAGCCCAACGGCCAACCTGCAGATTCCGCTTCTCTCGTGGCCAAGATCGAGATACCGGAGACCCTTATACCCAATGGACTTGTGGGTACCTACGACAGGACATCGCCATCTGCGCCGGATCCACCTCCACCTCCATTGCACCAGCAGACCAAGGGCGCAGAAAGACAGGCATCACCCAAAACATTTACATCACCCTTGCCCCCCTCCGCTCCTGCTTCCTATTCTCTTCGACCGTCTCACGAAGATGGAGAAATCACAAGTGCCTCTCCTCCAAAGTCGTCACATTTCTTCCCCCGTTCTTACACCCCTCCAACCCAGCCTCGCTCATTTCAGACCTCACATCCCTCGTCTCCTAATTTTACCCATGCCACATCCACATCCACACCCACCACATCATCTTCAGCTTCCTGGCGCGGCCCACCTCCGCCGATAAGACCGCCCGTATCCAACACTCCTTCCTCGAACGGGCCTTCGCGCCCCTTACCCAGTGGGCCACGGGCACTGAGAGCAAGCAGTCAATCATCCCATCCACCGACATATTCTTCTCCTAGCAGCCGCGCGTACAGCAGCTCGCAATACATTCCTCGTGGACCGTCTGCTGATCGCGATCGTCATGACCGTGATCGTCTTGATTGGGAACGAGAGCGTGGGTGGGCGTCACGATCGCGGGGACGTACAGGTAGCAGCGGCTGGGGGCGATAACACCGACTGTTGAATGCCGAATATCAAACCTTATCCACCTGTTTTTATAGCCCATTCTTTTACTTCCGTGAGATTATATTTTTCTGCTTGATCCTGATCATTATTGCTTTTTTTGCGGTGTGGTTGTTGCACCTTCCTGCGACTTTTTATTTTTATTTCTTCGTTTCTTCACTTCCTCGTATCACCTCTGAGTATAGAGTATTATATTGCGTAACGAATGTACAATCAGCCGCGTGTACCATCTCTGCAATTACGCTGCGTCAGAAAAGCCCGACTAATTGAATGCAACAATAATGTCGAGAAAGATCCGAGACGCGGGGCTAAAACTCTTGCTTCGAGTACAAACAAAACTAAATATTTCTACAGAACATAACGGAAATCACGGTTTTGGATGTCTGTCAGGTCTAGAAATTCCTGTGCAGGACAACGACGGCATTAGAATTGATTGTTTGCCAAGGGAAGTCTGGACATACTTTATCGACCCTGACTTCAATCCGTTTTCCATCTGCAGTGACTTGTTCGATGTAGACTTCCTCGAAGTCGTTATTGGCAGGCTCGGCATCCCGTTTCTTGTTCTCTCGTGATAAGATGAACCTGATGGTGAGTAGAAGCAAGGGGCAAATGGCGTAGCAAAGCCCGATGACGACCCAAGGCACGCGGTTGCTGGAATAGTAAAGTTAGATGATGCCAACATTCTAACACCTGGATGGCTTCAACACTTACCGTGGCTTATATTGCGTCTGCCACATGAACGGCCCAAGGCCATTACCGACGCAATAGGCACTCAGCACGATTGCATTCGTGGTCACCTGGTTTACTCAGCTTTTTGTTGCTTTATTTTTGACAATTGCCCGCGACTTACTCTCTTTGTGTGTCCGGCAGTAACACTGGTCACCCAGGCCAGAGATAGGATGAATCCAGTAATCCCGATATCCACAAGCCAAATGGCAAAAAGCAAGGCGATCTGATCGCTCCATGGTAGTAACTCGATCATGAGCACCCCAACCAAAGCCGGGATGAAATAGACCGCGCCGACATAAGCACGACTGTTCGGTATCCGGGAGACAATCATAACACCAGTCCAAATTGTTGCGACTTCCATGAAACCGTCAACACAGCTCAACAAGGTCGTATCTAGGGTGCTGAAGCCAAGTGTTGTCACTATGATTTGCCGCTGATTGGTGAGCGAGTTCGGTATCTGGTCGAGCGCGGCAAAGAGAGCAAATATCCATGTCTTGGGATCCTTCAAAGCCTCTATCATCCTGTAAAAGTGGCGTTGAAGGCTAACGTGTGCCAAAGAATGATGTACGTACTGATCCTTCTTGAAATGTTTGTTTTCTACGCCGGTCTGGTTTTCCTGCAGCAGACATTGAGTTTATCGGTTGTCGCGAAGCTGCAGACCATGATGAAGTACCTTCAAGCGCCGGACTGCAATTGCTCGTTCTGCAGGCGTCAAAAACCACGCATTTGTGGGCGAGTCAGGGAAAAAGAACCTAAGACTGGGTGAGGACTCGAATTTTAGAGGAGTCCATGGTCGGCCCACCAGTAGACGACTGCAGTCATTAGGGTTAAGATGCCAGTGATGATCATGAGCCTAAACGTGATATTCAGTGTCGCTCGCACTGACAGTTTATGCTTTACCATTGCCATGGCGCAAATCCTGGAGTTGTGATATGCAATGTACCAAAACTGATAAACCCAGATATAATCTGCGCTGAGCACCGCGTGGGTCAAATTCGTCCAGAGCAGAGACGTAATGAAACCACGAATACCTGTCCCGTTCATAAGAACTACCAGTGCGATCAGTTAAGAGACGATATCTAAGCATGATATAAACTTACACCAGTACCCAACCCGCGATGTCTGCTCACTGCGAGTATAAAACATCGAACTGACAATCAAGAAGCCGGCCGTGATGGACCCTTCACACATCCCCAGGACAAAACGCGCTACAAAGAGGCCAGCGAAGTTGCTGCAGGCTGCGTGGCAGGCCAACGCAATGCCCCAAACAAAGATATTGATACTAGTTGAAAAGTTACTGGCGATTGGATAACTTCAGAGGGAAGTTGACAGACCTCATCCATCTACCCACAGGGAAACGCTGGAGCGCGAGATTCTGCGGATACTCGAACAGTAGATAGCTAAGGTAGAATACAGTTCCTAGCCTGATATAATTGCTCAGTTAAGGATAGACAACACCACTAGTCAGGCGAATACAAACCAATTGTACCTGTGCAATGACGATGTAAGGATAAGTAGTATGTGCGAAACGCAGAATGATCCTACTGATTAGTAGACAAGTGTGTGTCTTTCCTAACAAGACAGTTCACTAACGGGTGATGCAATTCGCAAGAATCTCACTGTATGCCCAATATTGAGGCACTACCCAAGGTAGCCTTATCCATGAACTGAATCCTAGGGAACCAGGAGGGTCAATACTGATATACTCAGCGTCTCCAAAGAGAGTTCACCAGTAAAGTGCTGTACACCCGAGCCTAAGTCAAATATATATTGTGTCGAACGCAAAAGCTACTCACTGCACATCATCGGTAAAATGCCAAGATCGATTTTCTTTCTGAGCATTTCACAAAATAATAAGTTGAAACGATGAAACTACTAGAGCAAACATACCGAACTCGTGCTGCATCATCTGGATCGATGTCACCAGACATACCTGCAACGAGCGCTGCACCGGTGTCCACATCCTTTGTCGCGACGGCAATATCATGAGCATGTTTCTCTGCTTCTTCACTGGAGCTGCAGCCAGATGGAGCTTGAAGCGGATTCATCATAAGAATTGAGAAAGTCAGAAGGGGGGCATCGGGGGCCCTCTCCAATAATTCGACCTTTATCTCTTGTGATTGCTGATAAGCGGCTATAGGTAAAGCAACTCACGGCCTGCCATATTGAAGGATAAGGAGATTGGTTTCGACGTGGCCCTGTTCCGTTGACACAATGAGCCAATGAATGTTTCTTCTCATTGTTTCGCGCCGTTATTTGTAATGGGGAATAATTTTAACCAGGTGACTTGATAACAACGTGCTCAGGAGAGCGTCATTTGACCAATAGGGATATCCTGTGATACACGAAGACAAAGATAACTCTACTGCAATGGTAATTCCGATATACCCGTGACCTACATGAGTGATCAATTTCAACATACCCAGCCAGTTCGTCGAGCACAAAGGACTCACGTGCTAAATACTCAGAATATGACATGTCTACTTCGATTTCTTTAACGAGTTGACTGCAAAACGGGGAGATTCTGTGGCCAATTCGCTCGTCAACTGCGCAAAATCCACCTCATTCCGGCGAAAAATGTCCGCAATAATTTTGTCCACTTCCTCGGTGACAGCCAGCGCAGTTCCGTCTTTTGCGACAGTCTTGACTTGAATGACTTCCATCATCTGAGTAAACACGTGGCGCTTGCCCATGGCAGTGAGTTTGCGCTGAGGTCGTCGTGAGCGTGTGCAACATCAGATGATACGTTACGTACTTGAAGCTTCTCCATCATACCAACTTGGCTCAAGGGGTCACTGACTTTCCCGTGCTCAATTACGGTCCAGCCTTCCTTCATCTTCATCCATACGCTTAGCTCCCACGCATCTCTAGAAATCAGACCCTTCTTCTCCGCCTCATACGCAACTGCCATCGCCCGGAAGTCCATGGTCCACTCATCCCAAGGCATACCCCAAGTTGGCTGTTTGAGTTCCTCGGGATCGACGGCACGACGCAGAATATCATTCATGTATGAATCCCTTTTTTCCGGAGGCTGAGAAACGATATTTGCAACGGTCGCTGAACTAGGTTTCCGGAAGACAATTTCAGATTTTGGGAACCCATGATGGTATCGCAGCGTCATGACCGAGATGAAGTTATTGATCAAGGGCAGTAACACAAGCAACAAAAATATGTCAAGGCACAGTTGGCCTGCTAATGGCCAATTCACCAGGGGAGGAGGGGCCTTGAATATCGGTAATATTTTCCCAAGGGTAAACAGGATGCCATAGCGGTACAGAGCGCCGTATATGCGTTTGCCAAGCAGAAAAGACCATGCGAGATTGGCACCCAGCATAGTGAAGAAGTGTTTCCTGCAATGGAAAGTTTGTTAAGTCTTCTCGCCATCGAGTCCCAAGATAGGACTTACTTTCGGCTTGACACCTCAGTAGTGTCAAGATGGCTAACGTATATATCAGTGTCAGAACCATATTCGGATAGAAATGCGGCAACGGGGCTACCCTCGGGAACTCGATGAGTAGCTGGCATCGTTTAGAAAGCCTCGATCTTGTAGGTGATTGACCAACGTGAGCATTGGTCACTTGGTGACCTATGACACTGCAGTGGGAAGCAATGGAATTAGGTAAGCATCTGTTGCTGACTTATGAGTCAAGCGCGATGGGACGCAGATGCCCACGATTTCGTGGTCAAACTTCAGTGCTTCAAGATCTGCAGGTTCACGCCCCATAGCACAAAACAGTACTGCGAGATACGATCGATTGTTTATGCCGTTGAGCAGGTGTTTCTTCAAGTGCATAAGTCCAAAATGGAAGGGATATTCCCACACTTACTTTCCCACGCCTCTGCCTTATAACATTCGCGACAAAAATATTTTGATTTTCATCCTTCCACAATCAAAAACGCCAATGACGAGAAATGACGGTGCAGAGAGTTGAGTCGGACCCCATGCAGGGTTCACATTGACATCGCCCGTTCGGCACCACTCTCCTTGTTACATTTGTAAAGGGACGGGCTTTTACGACTCTGATGGCGGCTTTTGATTGTCGGGTCATTCTTGTAACTGGTTCATGATTTCAGTTTGTGTTTACTGTACATACATCGATTCAATACTCAATAAAGTTACACGGTGTTGACAATCTCTTCTATCTACCAGTGCTTCCTGTGTGTTGGGCACTGGTAACCATTCGGTTCCTTGAACAGATACAACTGATGATATTCTTCGGCATCATACCACTGCCCAGCGTCTTCAATTTCTGTCACGATTGTTTGGCCCTTGAAATGTGCTTCTTGCACCTTCCGCGTGACGTCCTCCGCTATTTGCCTCTGTTCAGGTGAATGTGCGAAAATTGCGGAACGATACTCTGCTCGACAATTAGGACATTAAACATGATATCAAGGGAATGATCATACGACTGCCCGCATCCCCGCCCTGCCTGTTCAGCGTGGTCGGGTCATGGGTGCGGTAGAAAAACTCTGGTGACATATCAGACGACGTGATAGAACTAGAACTTCCAGCGAATACCACTCACCGACGAGCTCTCCGTATTGGATTGTAGAAGGGTCGAATTCAATTCTCAAGGCCTCCGCATGATTGGTTGTCCCAGTGCACACTTCTCTATATGTTGGGCTCTGAGCTTTCTCCAGCCCGCCGGTGTATCCGACGCTTGTCTTGAGGATGCCCTTATTCTGCGCAGGCGGATACTCTTTCAGGAATATGTGTTCGACACCCCAAAAACACCCCGCAGCGAATGTGGCAATCTCGCTTTGAGTGCCTGTATTAACGAGGATTCGCGGTTAGATCTTCGCATTCGAGCGGACAATACTTGCCTGTAGACAAGGCCGCACGATAATGAGACGTATCAATTGCATGTGACATTGCGGGCGTCACGAAAGAAAACAAGGCGGTGCGGATGTGATTGAGACGGCTAAGCATCTACTTGGCCGGGACTACAAGTTGGTGGGAAACGTGAAACCGGGCTTCTCAGGTGTGTTCGTCATTCGGTGCCACATCATGATCTATGTCATTGCCAATGGGGCACACCGCCGACGAGTCACATGACATGGGAATGAGTAACTAATATTGATAAGTTTAACTCGACAGATCTTAGCAACGCGAAAGTCAGGAAAGAGAAAGACAGCAAGGAAGAATAAGTACAGGCACGGCGCGTGGGGGCTCGGGGGCATGGTAAATTACATGTAATTGGATAGATAACAGTATGTACTGAGTCTACTAGGTAAATGACGCTCATCCGCAATAAACCCCTCCAGGGCACCCGACGGATGTCCCATGCGTTGCACCAGAGATGCCAGAGATTGTGAAAATAGCATTTATGATACCGCCGAGACCTTCTCCTGCAATGAAGCCCGCGGCAACGGCAAAACAATACATCTGGTAGTTGTTAAAGAACCTGCAGGAGGTGTCAGATAGAGCCATTAGAGAAACTAAAGTCATGAGACGCACATTCTTCTCCAGAAAAACGCCAGAGTCGAGCCGAAAAACATTGCCAGAGGGTATGTGCAAATGTCTGGCAAAAGTGAGTGGGACGACTATGACGCTGCTGAAGATAGATCACTTACTCATTACGAATCCAATTCCAATAGCATTGAAGTTTCTTTGAAGGTTCCACGTCAGATGAAACAAAGATGCGCCCGCGAATCACTTACGGTATGAAGTCGTGATATTTCGGGGGCACAATTGTATACTTGGCCACAACAGAGATGACGGCTGCTAATCCAAGTGCGATGGCGGCATATCCAGAAGTCGGTGGAATAGGTAGCGTGCTCGAAGATACAGCAACGGCCACTGCACGCCATGCCTGCACATCAGGCGTGGGGAATGTGCAAGTCGTGTGGTTCAGGTCGTTGATGCAGGGGTAAGCGGTCGAAAACACGACATAGAGACCAGCTGATACAAAAATTGATGCCACGGCTCCGAAGAGCTGAGCAACGAATACAGCCTTTGGAGACGCTCGGAGAAGGTGTGTGGTCTTCAGGTCCCTAATCATATGCGCAGCTAATCGCAGCATCAACAGATATTCATTGTTTAAACGAAGAACGCTGGTATACCTTGTTCGGCAGAACCTATTTGATTCACGCGTTCTAGCAGCTCGCCATGCCCAAAGATTGGTTTTACTTGCCTAGTGTCAACATCCCAGAAAGCAAGTTTAGGAGTTCACCTCGTTTAACGGCGTAGTTCTGACCCCTTCCTAAACCTCCGAAGACTAGTTGTGAAGCATTACCTGTTTAACCCATCAGCGCCCGAAACCGATGAAATGTTCGATGAAGTCACCGATTGATGAGCCGGGATCGATATTCGTCCTACCAGCGCTTTCACAACCAATGAAGCTGAACAAGAAAGAAAACAAAATCGCTGTATGACGGAAGTCAAGAGTCAGCTTTGACTTTGAATTGATCTAACAAAATGCCGGCGCACCAAGGAGGGTGACACCAACGTTCTCTCCGAACTGGACATTCATGACGACGCACGTAATGATGGTGCTGACAACGAGTAGAGAGCTCCAAGCCCAGAAGGGGACACGTTCGTGCTCAGGTACAGGATCCACGGAATTGCCCTCTACATTATCTTTCGAGAACCGCCGCAGGAGTGTTCCGCATGCGGAACGCATTCCGGCGTACAAGGACTTCCAATTACACCCCACTTCCGCAAAACTTGCGCAGATAAGCATTAGAGTGCCTGGCCAGATTAACCAATATCTAGGAGATGGGTGGTTGATGGGATCTGTAAGGCTCCTACATACATTGAGAATATCTTATAGGAAGACCAACAGATGACTTACATGCTCATATAATTCATGTATCCAGGTATCGATTGGTTTGCAACGCTGCCGAAAGCCTGTCGTGGGTAATTCGTCAGAGGTGAATACGTCACGTATACGAACTGCATGTACTAGTCCTTTTGCCACGATTATAGGCCCCAAGGTAGCCCAAGCGAGAAAACTCTGGATAGTGTTGCATATCAGCGGTGCATGCAGTCATACTAGCCACAGAACATACTCCACCGAAGAAGCTATACGAGGCATTGATACCTGTAAGCATCCCTACGCCAATGAACGCGGGCGTCCACTCCCAAATCCAGCCCTATCGACTAATAATCAGACAATGTTTTCATGGTGAACAACCTGCTCACCCAGCTCTCAACGGCGATGGCTGAACTCCACCCGATTCTATTCAGAGCGTAGAAAACGTGCCAGTCCCAAAGCATTCCCGGAGCATACTCGCTGACCACCCGCAAAAGGATGGCAAAGATGAAGGCATAGATCAGCGCCTTGGTTTTCTTCCTTGCTGTCACCTCTGCGTTCTTGCCGACATGTAAAGATTGAATCGTGTACGCAGCAGCCACGCCGTAGGGAAACACGAGCTTCAACTTTAAAATGTAGAATTTTCTCAGCGGTTGGCTAAAGCTCAAACCAAAGAAGGCGCAACAGATGGTGAAAGTGATTAATCTACCAAAGTCATCCTTGGGGTGGACGCTCAATAGTCCGAGCTGGTAAGCGGCGGGAAACCAGAGGTGAAGAGCAATCCGAGGCTTCCCGCTGACGTAGCAGCTGATTGACAAACATTGTTTTCTTTAGGCCCAAAATAGCCCCCGCCAAGAAAAGTCGGTGCACTCCTTGAGAGTGGTTTCAAAATTGCGAAGCCTAAGATTGCGCCGAAGAGCGACGAGCCGAACGTCCACCCCGTCTGCGTGAAAAGGTGAATAACTAATAAAAATGGACTTGAAGAGTAATTGACCTTAAGACCGAGATAGATGTTACTGGCTGCGACGATGCCTCCCAAAATGCAGCCAACCAGTACGGCTCGAACAGTTAGCTGCTGGTCCTCAACAGGGGCATCCGGAGACTCCGGAAATGGGTCATCTGTGTTGATAGATTGCACGTGCGGTTCTAACTTGCCTTCAGAGTCACCAGACACTGAGATTATGTCCGTGGCCATCGCGCTCTTCTCTTTCTCTGAGTGAGAAGATACGGACTGTGCGTAGGCCACTTGGTCGTGACCCTGGCAGGTCACAGTCGTCATCTTCCGAGCACGAGACAGACTTGGACTTGAAGGTATGGTATTGGTGCTCAGAGATGTGCGATATATATACATTCTTAATTAACAGGTCCTTGGCTCGCGCCTCGTGGTACAACTTCAGGCTTGGCAACGATAAGTACCTCGCCGATAAGCAAGAGTATGTTTGGGATGGACACGATGGCACCAGTCGGCTGACCACCGAAGCATGCCCAGACTCGGAGAGTTTACGTTGCTCAGCAGCACCTAGGAATGTCATGTGAGGATCAGCAGTTTATAGACGCATAATGGATATCCGAGTCCATTCCTGATAACGAACTCAAGAGTCATTCTCCTTCATGAAAGAGTTCCTCCTCCACTTCGCCAATATCACAGAAATCAAGTGGCCGAGTTCTATGGAGTCGTCAATATATATCTGCAGAACGCACTCACCCATGGACGTCACTGGTGAATTTCACTGGATTGAATCTTTGATATCCGTGTGGCTGGATCCGAGGGCTCACATTGAAGCAGTCAAGCTAAATATGAACGCGAAGGTACCAGTAGTAGTAATGTTTCAGTCTGGGCCCGGAAAATCAAGTGCTGTTCAAGATCGTGAAGGTTTGGAGTCTCACCAGGGGATGTGTTAGCAACATTTTCGCTGTAGTATGATGGAACATTTGATGCTGGATCCATAAGTACATGCGTCATATACATCGATGAGTTCTGAGCTGACGAGCCTCTGGCCTATTTGATGATGTTCAGCACATGGGTTGAACACTCGAAAAGAGCGTTTATAACATGGCCCACAGTGAGCTATCTTTGGTTAATCACGCCTGCTTCTCGGGCCCTCTTGTTCTTGTGAGGAAAGCAAGTGCGTCTGTAGCGTCTTTGACGGGTATCTCCTCGAGGCCCTGGATAAATCGCAAGTGCATCTGTAGCGTCATCAAATATTTTGAGGCCAACTTGGTTATCAGTAGGATCACCTTTACCCATTGGCTGCGTAGATCCTGCAGGAGCGGACAGTTCGCTCGTGAGCAAGTCTCGAAGCTCCTCGTTGTAGAGTTCGACAGAAGATATCTTGACACTGTAGTCTATCGCAGACGTTTCGAGTTGGTGGAACAATCAAAAAAGGACTCTGGGTATCATTCGCCTTGCATGGTGTAACTGTAAACCAGTCAGTAGGGGAGCTCAAAGTTGAACACCAAACGCCCAAGCCCAACGCCCAACCTCGTGACCGAAATGAGTATACCTAGAATAAATAGAAGTAAATACGGAGTAAAACTTGAACCTGCATGATGAGATAAGCTACTTACCTAAACCTTGTCGCGCGAAGCACCGAAACCTTCGCCAACTATGGCGTTATACCTGCACATTTATTATTTGCACGTTCCGTGGCTTGTGCGCTGCGCATTTTCATTGAGAGCTTCCGTGTTTGTGTATTCTGTTGAACTCCGCGTCTAATAGCCCCTATCCAGAGATAGCAGAGTTATCGGTTTCCGGTACCCTGTTATCAGTTGGACCTTACTCGGTTCCTTCTAACAACTTCAAACCCTGAGCAAACAAAATCCGAACACCCTCACGGCATTCACAACAAAAAGACCCCAGACTCTACTCGACATGTTCACTTCAGTTTAATGTTGCAGCCATCATCGAGCAGTATATAACGGCCTCATCATATCAGTCACTGATGTGGCAGTTGATCATCTTTGGACATCGTGTTATTTTGTATCCTAGCAGGTAGTAGTGACATTGGTGAATACATCAAGTTGATTCCTTAAAAACGCGAAGCCTGTAAAACGGACAAGCAAAGAGATATGCGATAACGCAAGCACACAACCGCGAAGCCTGCTCGTGGCGGTAAAATGGGTCAGAATGTCTGAGTTGAAGGGAGAAGGTACTCTGGACAAGCAAATAGATGTGTGATGACGCGAGCACACAACTGCAAAGCCTGCTTGTGGCTGTAAAACGGGTCAGAGTGTCTCATTGGAGGCTGAGTTGATTAAGGTTTGGGTGGCGCCAACGTACTATGGTTAACATAATGAGGCCAGTGTATTATATTCTGTTTAATCTAGTAAGTATTCGTCCAAGCTAATGACATTATCCACGAAGTGCACCATCTAGAGTACTGAACTGTGAGATTGGAACACAGGTGAGGTGGAGTGGAACTAGTGAATCATCGAACTTGCTAGCCATGACTCAGAGGGTGGCAGTGATATAATTGTGTACAGTATGCTGCGGCCACAGACACAGCTCCGGTACTCCTCTGACGTCTGGTTGAAGGGCATTAGCAAGTGTGCAGGATGGCACTGGAATGAATCCTATGGTTCTTTGGGGTGCTGGTTGCTGCAGTGATGGATTTTGCATGACATGGCGGCACTGCGATAGGGCTAAGCCACTGTTAAAAATTGAATGATGTGAGTGAAAACATGTACCTTGACAAGTGATGCTTCTTGATGCATGGTAAGCATGAGTGGAATCACGATCACGAGTGCCAATGCCCAGTGATGCATGAACATCAATACTCTGTGCCACTCAGTCATCAAAGGCTCGTCCTCTCATGATACCACCTAGAAGTGTCAAGTTCACGCTGTCACAATTGACATTGCGGTGAGCTTGCTCATTGCCGTTTGTGGTAGCTGGACATGCGCGCCATGTATCTTCAGGTATAAAGCTTGCAGGACGGTATAGGGCCGGCAATGCAAATTTATTAGTTTCGACCTTGTTCTTCAGCCATGCTTGTGTTTCGTCAGTCAGGCTACTATCTGTTTGATTGTTCACTATGGGACTTACCTCGAGCTTTCCTACCACCCCAGTTGATGGTGTCAAGTGTCTGTTGCAAATTTGGCTGTGCTTCTGACGAAGAAAGGCTTAACATAGCAATATAGACTTCCTTTGACACATGTGTTCGAAGCGTGAGCACGTTCCGCTTGAAATGGACAATGCACAGACGGTAGAACCGGCGAAGATGATCATAGGCATTAAGTTGGCGTAACTGGCGATGTGGTTTGTAAATGCATGGTGCCTCGTTGTTTGCGCAAAGCTCCATGCAAAACATTCCAAGTCCTGACCGTAAATGTATCAGTCTTCGTAAGTTTAAGGAAAGTATAGGAGATACACACCAAGACCTTGGCCCATATGGGCATCTGCCACTACTGACTCATAGCTGCTGCCATGGATGTGTTTGAACAAGACTGGCATTCCTGTATCTTCGCTGGCAATTGCAAAGATGCAGCGGAAGAGGAGCAAATGTGCCTGTGCAGATTGGGAAGTTATGAATGCTCGTGTGCCAGTAAGAGCTAGCAGGATACTTAACATTAGCATAGATTAACCGAAGCAAAAAAAATACAAACATACACCTCATATGGTTGTTATCCCATGCCTCGATCTCGAATTCCTGCCAACCGTGCAGGTGCTTGAAAGATGTGTTGATTGACACACGGTGTGCAAGCAGGAGACGGCATGACATGAGAGGACTCATGCAAATAACAAGATGGAATTCCGACGGACATAGTGAGCATCATGCGGAAGCTGGTTGTCCTTGTCAACGAGTAGTCTCACACCTTGAAACAATTGACTTTCAGCACAGAGATGGGGTGTTATATTAAAAACCAGCTTACCTTCGAAACCAGTTCCCATGGGATATTTTTCATAACAAAAGTTTTTGATGAGCTGATCCACATGGTCAAGGTTCGCTAGGGATGGGTGAAGGTCAGCCAGATTGGGGCTTCGATGAGATGTCCAGCCTAAAGCTGTGCAGAGCCCCTTCATGAAACCAGAGTCGCATACAATTCGTCTCGGAGTTGCATCTGCAAGCTCCCAGTCCATATCAAGGAGTAGTGACCTGAATAGATTTATAAGTGGTGGAGGTGTTTTGATGGGAGCAGGTGGTGGGTGCGAGTGGGGGTTGCGACAAATAACAATGATTCAAGGTACAGCAATAACATCAATGGGGACATATATATCAAATTTTGCTGGACAGTTGTGATCCCATTTACGGAGCCTACCTCGTTCCAATATGCCAGCTGCATTCCTGTGCCAATGAGCTACACGAATGTAAGTTGTGACATCAGTATTAAAAGACCAGAGTTAAAAACATTGGCCTACCACAAGTCTGCTTATGCTCGACTAGCGAGTCAACAAAACTACACAGCACGAGAGGCCCATAACCATGACGCGCCACATTTTCTTCATGACTGGCGATTGCCACAAGATTGTTGGTGAGTAATGCTTGAAGATAGTTGACATTAAACTCTTGAAGATTCTGAAGAATAAGGTGTGCTCGATCAGCAGATGAACAATATTCACATCTACCACCACAGCAGTTTAATTAGTTGGCAGTAGGATGGCTATGATAGAATTACTTACTGGATGAATCATTGGTTGTACCTGTCAGTCCGCATGATGAGCTTCCCTGGACAAGATGTTGGAGAATGTTCCCAGGACACTGCAGTCCCAACGACATCTTCATTGTCCACGTCATTCTCAATGTCAATATCAACAATGTCAGCAGTGATCTGGAAAGCACAGCCATGTTCTTGGAGGGCGCAGAAGAATGCAAAAGTTTTCATGAAAACCTCCCTTTTTGCTGTGTCGTTGTAGGGAGAAAATGCAGTCTGAGGAGTAACGAGCTTGCTGACATGTGTGTGGTGTGTATATGAATGCGGGGTATTGAACCCATTGATGTTCGCAATGCAGGCTTTGAGTCCCTTACCTAAGCATGACATTGGTGAAGTCAGTGAGCAAAACACTCAGATATTAGATGATGACACTCACAAGAGGTTGAAATTCTGTTACAGTGGATTGGCTTGCCATCACTATCTCGAAGGAAATGACAAACAACATTTTTCCGGCCACCATGTCCATCACCTAGCGAGTACTGGAAGCATGCTTTTGGATTATTGAATTTGTGAGTATCGTGGTCCACTGAAATTGGAAACACATGTATAATTGCTTGACCCATGTTTGATCCAGTCTGAGGATACTCTACAATTGCCCCACAAGGATGCTTGACTATGGCATCAGCTGTTGTCTGCCGGTTGATATGGTGAGCTTTTCATGAGATTTCATCTGCAGTGAAACAGTGTGCTAGGGGTGGAATATAGTTTGAGGCCTGTACGATGTCAATCTTCGTTGCCGGTCTGTTGAAACCTTCAACAAAAACAACAAAACCAGACAACGCTACTGGTCAGCGGTGTCACGCACCAAACGTGTTTGGTAGCGAGAACATGGTTTTTTTATTTATATCTTCATTTCCCATATCATTCCTTACTCACCTTTTCATTTGTTTCCCTTCCTTTCCTTTAATTTTTCGATTTTTCAGCGATTTTCAACAGTATTATGGCATCCCGCATTTTTACAGCATTTTGCATTCAACGAGGTTTATTCACCTTTCCCCCATTCACACACTTCCAACGCTCTCCCATCTTCACCCACTACACTCTCAGACAACCTCAGCATCAGCCAGACCATGCCAAATTGCACCAATACGTCGAAAACCGCGTCTTTATTCATCCTGTCCTCATCACCCTACCATTTCCAATCCTCTTCAGCGGTTTATATTCGTCGAACCATTCAAACCATTATCCACTTGCACCTCACCTTCATGATCACTGTGGACACCATGCCATTCCATCCTAATGCTCACCAGAGATTGCAAACAACCAAGTCCCTATGCAGATGACCAATCCCTTTATCATGCTGGGGAAGCGTCTTACAGACTGTGTATATCCCATGATCCCTGCATGTCGACATTCTGCACCAACAACCACATGACATCTCTGCAGCAGAGCATTCGGATCATCACACCATCATGGCATCATAGCATCATCACTCCATTCCATTCTCCACTGCCCATATGCTGCGTCATTGCTGCGTCACAGCTCTTGCATCATCACCGCACAGCACTTTGTCATGCTTGCATAGCAATTGGTCATGGTGACTCAGGTCATGAGTCATGGTTTGTAATGGTCACAGCCCTGCTTTATCATCGCTTTTTCATTCTCTGACTCATTCTTTGTCTTTATGACTCATTCTTTATCCCTATGACTCATTCTCCATTCTTATGCATAGGATTTGTTCTATTTTTCGAAATTGCTCAGTCATTACCCCTGAAGCACAGCACATTCATTCCATTCCCCCCTTTCATTGCCCTCTTCATTGCCCTACTCATTGCCTGGAGCGTTGCTTTGCATACACAGACGTACGCAGGTACTCTACTCTATATAAACCCTGTACTTTAGCTACAGAAAAATCAACTCCTTCAGTTCACCCTTCCATGTCCATTCTCCTCTGAAGCCTCAGATAGGCTTCACATTTTACAGTCCTCTGTCATCATTCCTGACATTGTTCACCTGGAACTTTGTCACTCTGCTTTACATTTATTCCAGTCCAGCCCAGTCTATCCATTCCAGTCTGCTGCCAGTGTGCAGTACTTTGCTTTCTTCACCCTCCAACTCCCACAAACCCAAACTCTTCAACAACTCGAAGTGTTTGGAGCACTATCAGGGTCAGCCCACCCTATTTTGAACAACTACTGAACACAGCACTTCTAAGCACAAGGACCGCTGACTAGTAGCATTGTCTGGTTTTGTTGTTTTTGTTGAAGGTTTCAACAGACCGGCAACGAAGATCGACACCGCCTACTGTGGAGTTGTTTCCCACATCACTATATGACTTGTTGTGCAGTTTTGGCACTTCATGACTCTCATCAGTGAGAAGGGTGAAGTGGTTGACAGCCTGAAAAAAATCAAGATATTAGATACTAAAGAGGAGACTGCATGTCTCACTTACCAGGCAAAGAGACAAGAAGTGCTCAAGGCACTTGAACAAGGATGCCCAGCATGTTCACACCCATGTCAAAATCTCATGAACAGGAACACCTTCTTCCTCACATGATTTTTTGAAGAATGCTCAGGCTTGTGGTGTCATGAACATTCTGTCTGTAGCCTCACAGAGGTCCATTTTACAGAGTACGTCAGAAGCCCAGTTTGTCCAGATGTGTCATATTCCATGTACAGATCAGTACTTATCTTAACCCTAACCCTCTGATCAGTATTCAGTCTCATCTAATCTACCCCTATCACAATCCTTTGAGCCTCTAGAATCTCCTGTGGACTGGTACTACTTCTGCTGGACCCAATCAGGTGGCATACCACTCCCCTTTACCCCTCAATACCTCCATACTCCGCTTCACCAATCTCCATTTGCTCTAGCTCTATTGATAATCTAATCTCCATATGTTGCCGGCTAGACAAGTCTCCGCCCATTGCATGCATCATCTGCCCCTGCTACCCACTATCATGATCATTACCATTTCCAGTTCTCTCTCTGGTATTCTGTACCATTATACTCAAGCTGTGTTTTCCAGTTCTGGTCACCATCACTTTTAGTCCTCACCCTGGGTTACAAAGTCCATTCATTTCCTATTATAGAAACCCCTGTCTCTCTGGTCATTGGTTATGTATATTTTCTGCCTTATTCATCTGATCTGTTTCCCATTCATATCCAAGTTCATTTAATTGTTCTGTTCCATCTATTAGTCTAATCTCCCATATGCTACATACATAGCCTCATACTCTTCCATGTGCTCTGCTCCTAGCTCTGGACTTTATTTACTCATCCTGGCACTCGTTACCTACAGTATATAAGCCTCCTGTACCACTCAGTAACTCCTCAGTTCAAATATTATTGTACCCTATGGGTCCTATTCTCCTCTGTCTCTACTAGGTTGGATTTCCATATCCTTCCTTACTCTAAGGTCTTAAGGAAACCTCTCCTTGTGACTTCTCCTCCACTTGCCCATAGGGTGACCCACCTCCATTTTACTGTCTATTCCAGACATCCATCTAGATAGAACCTTCCCTCCTCACAGTCTTTACCTCTGGTTGAATACCTGTACCCCATCCCCTCCAAACTCCCGGACTTATGTCCAGGGACTACATCTCCACCTCTACCTCTGGGTAGTCCACCCCTGTTCTTCTTCTACTCTAGACTTTGTCTACAGTAGTCATACCTCTGTTCCCTGTGTATTACCCCCATTATATCAAGGCTCTACCTATGGTAGTCTCAACTCCAGTTTCTCCTTCATGACCCCTACTCCAGAAGTCTGCTGGACTAGTCTGCCGTTCAACCCGGACTTACTCTGGAACACCCTGGACTTCTGTTCTAGCCTGTATGAAATTATGGGCATGTACTTGGGCAAGGGGCACAGCACACGAGCTGAAGCCAAGCCCTCTTTGTCAGTTCCTACTCCTGTGCACCTTCGGTGTGCATGGTCATAACAGGATGTCAGACCAGTCATTCCCAGTCATCCCCAACAAAACCTGCTCAACCCAACACTTTCCTGTGCTCTCTGAGCCTTGGACCTGCTAAACTACCCTCGGAGATCATTGGATATCCACTGGACCCACTTGCATACTCCAGAAACCTAT
Source organism: Suillus lakei (assembly GCA_016628065.1). NCBI lineage: Eukaryota > Fungi > Basidiomycota > Agaricomycetes > Boletales > Suillaceae > Suillus > Suillus lakei. Next base: position 116,917 of record JABBWA010000070.1, on the reverse strand, counting down.
CCATCCTATGTCCCATCTGTCCCATCTGTCTCATCTAACCCCACTAGTGCGTAGTAGCTTGTTTCCCATGGCTAATGCAGTAGACAGTGTTATTACCTGTCTTCTCATATGTCCGCAGTGCCTCATGGCAGTTTACATATCATTGGACCCAATGTTTTCCTACTTTCTGTATTCCAGATTTCTATGTAGCTAGTTATATAGGACTGACAGTACAACCAAGCACATGACCTTACTGTAGGTGGGACTTCCCATCTACTTGGTCACATACCTGTCCTTACCTGTTACCTGGCTGAATATACCTGGTTCTCACCGGTTTCACACCCGTTGTCGATCTTCGTTGCCGGTCTGTTGAAACCTTCAACAAAAACAACAAAACCAGACAATGCTACTAGTCAGCGGTCCTTGTGCTTAGAAGTGCTGTGTTCAGTAGTTGTTCAAAATAGGGTGGGCTGACTCTGATAGTGCTCCAAACACTTCGAGTTGTTGAAGAGTTTGGGTTTGTGGGAGTTGGAGGGTGAAGAAAGCAAAGTACTGCACACTGGCAGCAGACTGGAATGGATAGACTGGGCTGGACTGGAATAAATGTAAAGCAGAGTGACAAAGTTCCAGGTGAACAATGTCAGGAATGATGACAGAGGACTGTAAAATGTGAAGCCTATCTGAGGCTTCAGAGGAGAATGGACATGGAAGGGTGAACTGAAGGAGTTGATTTTTCTGTAGCTAAAGTACAGGGTTTATATAGAGTAGAGTACCTGCGTACGTCTGTGTATGCAAAGCAACGCTCCAGGCAATGAGTAGGGCAATGAAGAGGGCAATGAAAGGGGGGAATGGAATGAATGTGCTGTGCTTCAGGGGTAATGACTGAGCAATTTCGAAAAATAGAACAAATCCTATGCATAAGAATGGAGAATGAGTCATAGGGATAAAGAATGAGTCATAAAGACAAAGAATGAGTCAGAGAATGAAAAAGCGATGATAAAGCAGGGCTGTGACCATTACAAACCATGACTCATGACCTGAGTCACCATGACCAATTGCTATGCAAGCATGACAAAGTGCTGTGCGGTGATGATGCAAGAGCTGTGACGCAGCAATGACGCAGCATATGGGCAGTGGAGAATGGAATGGAGTGATGATGCTATGATGCCATGATGGTGTGATGATCCGAATGCTCTGCTGCAGAGATGTCATGTGGTTGTTGGTGCAGAATGTCGACATGCAGGGATCATGGGATATACACAGTCTGTAAGACGCTTCCCCAGCATGATAAAGGGATTGGTCATCTGCATAGGGACTTGGTTGTTTGCAATCTCTGGTGAGCATTAGGATGGAATGGCATGGTGTCCACAGTGATCATGAAGGTGAGGTGCAAGTGGATAATGGTTTGAATGGTTCGACGAATATAAACCGCTGAAGAGGATTGGAAATGGTAGGGTGATGAGGACAGGATGAATAAAGACGCGGTTTTCAACGTATTGGTGCAATTTGGCATGGTCTGGCTGATGCTGAGGTTGTCTGAGAGTGTAGTGGGTGAAGATGGGAGAGCATTGGAAGTGTGTGAATGGGGGAAAGGTGAATAAACCTCGTTGAATGCAAAATGCTGTAAAAATGCGGGATGCCATAATACTGTTGAAAATCGCTGAAAAATCGAAAAATTAAAGGAAAGGAAGGGAAACAAATGAAAAGGTGAGTAAGGAATGATATGGGAAATGAAGATATAAATAAAAAAACCATGTTCTCGCTACCAAACACGTTTGGTGCGTGACACCGTCTTGCACCCACAACCCTTGTCACTCATTTTCCCTGACTTTCTCTTGTTTCTGGACATAGTCCAATGCTCTCCTTACTCATCCCCTTGCTATTCCCCATAACCCAATACCCAGACCTTTGGACCTACTTTCCTGTGCATCAGACTTGGTACTATACCATTGGACCTGACATTTTGACCCTCAGACTAGTTTGCTTACCTTTGGACTTGTTCCCTTATCTTTCCACCAACCCTAGACACTAACTGTCAGACTTATATCAGTAGCAGATCCCTTTAGAGTCAAGTGTTCTTGCCTTGCAAGTGAAGCAGCAGGCATAGCATTCACCCAACATTATATCCACCTACTGCGGAGTTGTTTCCCACAGCAGTGATTTGCAAATATAATGTGTTGCATTGTGTCAATAAGAGCTCAAAGTCAAAGATAAAGAGGCTTTATCTGCTCAATGAGAGTCAATGCTTTTCCAATGGTGTTGCCAACATCAAAACCATCCTCAACAATAGCTTCAGGACCATGTTCTAATGCAGTGAGTTATTCAGTCAAGTTGTCAATGTCAGCATCTTCATCACAATCAATAGTGTAATGGATCTTTTTCAGTATGGTTGCCTGAGGGGTAGGTGCAACTGCATTGATGAAGTGTCACACAGTAAGATTCAAGATATGTTCTTGACAGTGTATGCGATGGGGACCTGGAAGCCAGTGGCTACCATCCTTGGCTATGGCCCCCACTACTTCTTTCATAGCAGTGTCATTATTTGAGGTGTTATCCAATATCATCCATCCAACCTATAACAGCAAAGTTAACCCATGGCTAAAAAAAAACTCCCAGACTAACCTTTTGCAAATATTATACCTGTCTATTGTCTCGAGAAGTATACAGCTGATGTCCTGGCCACTGTGGTTGCCTTTGATGTGGGTGAAATCAAGCTGCTCATTTTTCAGCTCCCACTATAGCAGCTTGTCAGGAGGGCTCCAAATATAATGCCTAGTGACAGAAAAAAAGGCTCCCCAATGATCAATGTCCATGAGTCAAATGTCATGGAAACAGTATCATCAACTTGCTAATGACTCATGTTTCAGGACTGACCACAATATAAGCAGGCAAAAACTCACCACCAGATGCTCCTTGATAGTTTCATTGCTTGAGACTTGATGGTATTTGTTAACTTGGTGTGATGTGGGATGTCTTTTGCAGTCAGCAATGGATGTGCATACTGCAGTAAATGTCAAAATGCTGGCTTATCAATTAACTGTATTACCTAGCATAATGTAAATGAACTTCAAATGAATATAGATATAAAAATCAAAGTACGAAGTACCTTGTCTTCCATCACAATGAGTTCCATGATGTATTCAAGTAGCCCTTCCTTGGTAAGTTTCAAAACAAGGCTGGCATCAAGAGTCATCTGCATCACAGTGAGATCTTCTCCAGGCAGAATTGCATGAGAGTGCATAATAATGCCTGCAGCATCACAGCACTGCTTGTACACTTGAAAATGGGTCCTTTTGTAGTGAACAATGTATGTGTGCAGTGTTGAAGTGCCTCTGCAAAAGGTGTGCTTGTGTGCTGGTTCACCAGCATCCCTTGTGTGAAAGTTTTTAAAAAATATTGAAAACAAGATGGATGACTTACTTGCACAGGGTACAGACCCACCCATCAGGAACATGAGTGAATACAGTCCTACTGTACATGAGTCGCGCGTGAGTCAGAGATAACTATACCAAGAATAGATGACTGGTGACAAGACAATCACCCAGAACAGGAAGTGAGCAAAGACAAGTAAATGGAACATAGTGGCTTGTCGTAACGTGTCTGCATGTGTAAAGGTGAAGATAAGCAAGAAGAAAAGAGCAAGGGGCCCAACAAGCAGATGTTCTTATAACACATTCTCAGACTTGGCTTCATCCATGACATCTTCATCAACTGGTTGGGGGACCAGCTCATCAGCAGATGATTCTCCCAGCTCAGACATAGAAGGGATGTCTTCATCTTCATCTTCATCTTCAGAGTCAAGAGGAGATAGGATTCACATAGTGACTTTCTTAGGTGCTGGATGGTCTGTAGCACTCAATAATGCATGCTTCCTTGTGCCTGCCCAAAAATGAAGACAGCCCACAGGCATTGTCAGCATCATGAATACAAGCTGAGGGCTTTGAGGGCTGGCCAGAGTGCCAAGAACCAGCTGCAACTGTTGCTGGGGTATGTCCAGCATTGAGTAGAACAGAGAAGGCATCTCTTGTAGATGCAGTTGAAGATGATGGCTGCACAGAAGGTGGGACCTGGGGAAGCAGTACATTATCATCAGGATCATGAAATAAAGTGATATCAGAAGCATCCTTAAGGGAGCTGTCAGCATTAAGCACACAGGACTTGATGTTGAAGTTATGAGGTAGACAGGGGGTTGGAATTCTGAAAGTCTGCAGGTCAACAGGTCCAGTAGTAAGGAGTCCAGGCAGAGTTTCTATTACTAGAGTCAAAGCAGAGAACTGTCATATTCTGTGCACAGATCAGTGCTTCTCTCAACCCTAACCCTCTGATCAGTATTCAGTTCCCATCTAATCTGCCCCTATCCCAATCCTTCGAACCTCCAGATTCTCCTGAAGACCGGTACTGCTTCCACCAGAACCAATGAGATGTTATGACACTCCCCTTTATCCCTCAATACCTCCATACTCCACCTCATCCATCTCCATTTGTCTGGTCCTATAGATAATCTAATCTCCATACTCCACTGGCCATACAAGTCTCCACCCATCACATGCATCATCTGCCTCTGCAACCCCTATCTTACAGTCATTACCATTTCCAGCTCTCCTTTTGGTATTCCCATACAATTACACTCAGGCTATGCCTCCACTTCCGGTCATCTTCACTTTAGTTTCCCCACCCTGGGTTACAAGGTCTGCCCACTTCTAAATATAGAAAGCCCCTATCTCTCTGGTTATTGGTTATGTATATTCCGTCTTATTCATCTGATCTGTTCCCCATTCATATCCAAGTTCATTTTGATTGTTCTGTTCTGTCTAATGATCTAACTTTCCATATGTCACATACATAGCCCTTCCACTCCTCCATGTGCTCCGCTCCTAGCTCTGGTCTTTTCCTTACTCATCCTGACACTACTTACTTACAATATATAAGCCCCTTGTAAAACTTAGTAGATCCTCAGTTCGAATATTATTGTACCCTATGGGTCCCATTTCCCTCAGTTCTCTACTGGACTGGATTCCCATGTCCACTCCTACTCCAAAGACTTAAGGAATACACTCCTTATGCCTTTCTCTCTGTTACCCATAGGGTGACCCACCTCCATCATCCCACCTATTCCAGACTCCATCCAGATAGGACTTTCGCTTCCCACAGTCATTCCCTCCAAGCTCCCGGACTTACATCTCAGAACTACACCTCTGCCTCTACCTCTGGGTAACCTACCCTCATTTCCTCTTCTACTCCAGACTTTGTCTGGGAGTAGCCATACCTCTGTTCTCTGCTTATACCTCTGTTTAACTCAAGGCTCTACCGATGGTAGTTCTCGACTCCAGCTTCTCCTTCACTATCCCAACTCCAGATGTCCGCCGGACAAGTTTGCCGTTCAACCCGGTGTCACGCACCAAATGTGTTTGGTAGCGAGAACATGGTTTTTTATTTATATCTTCATTTCCCACATCATTCCTTACTCACCTTTTCATTTGTTTCCCTTCCTTTCCTTTAATTTTTCGATTTTTTAGTGATTTTCAACAGTATTATGGCATCCCGCATTTTTACGGCATTTTGCATTCAACGAGGTTTATTCACCTATCCCCCATTCACACACTTCCAACGCTCTCCCATCTTCACCCACTACACTCTCAGACAACCTCAGCATCAGCCAGACCATGCCAAATTGCACCAATACGTTGAAAACCGCGTCTTTATTCATCCTGTCCTCATCACCCTACCATTTCCAATCCTCTTCAGCGGTTTATATTCGTCGAACCATTCAAACCATTATCCACTTGCACCTCACCTTCATGATCACTGTGGACACCATGCCATTCCATCCTAATGCTCACCAGAGATTGCAAACAACCAAGTCCCTATGCAGATGACCAATCCCTTTATCATGCTGGGGAAGCGTCTTACAGACTGTGTATATCCCATGATCCCTGCATGTCGACATTCTGCACCAACAACCACATGACATCTCTGCAGCAGAGCATTCGGATCATCACACCATCATGGCATCATAGCATCATCACTCCATTCCATTCTCCACTGCCCATATGCTGCGTCATTGCTGCGTCACAGCTCTTGCATCATCACCGCACAGCACTTTGTCATGCTTGCATAGCAATTGGTCATGGTGACTCAGGTCATGAGTCATGGTTTGTAATGGTCACAGCCCTGCTTTATCATCGCTTTTTCATTCTCTGACTCATTCTTTGTCTTTATGACTCATTCTTTATCCCTATGACTCATTCTCCATTCTTATGCATAGGATTTGTTCTATTTTTCGAAATTGCTCAGTCATTACCCCTGAAGTGCAGCACATTCATTCCATTCCCCCCTTTCATTGCCCTCTTCATTGCCCTACTCATTGCCTGGAGCGTTGCTTTGCATACACAGACGTACGCAGGTACTCTACTCTATATAAACCCTGTACTTTAGCTACAGAAAAATCAACTTATCCAGTTCACCATTTCATGTTCAGTTCTCTCTGAAGCCTCAGTTGGCTTCGCATTTTTCATCCCCCATGTCTTCCTGGACCTTGTTCACCTGGAACACTGTCCCACTGCTATTCATTCAGTCCAGTCCATCTTGATCCTCCTGCTTATTCTTTCTTCGTCCTCCAACACAGCTAGGTCATCCCAGACTTAGTTGTGCTCATCTATCATCTCTCCTCAAACACCTAAACCCCTCACACTCGAAGTGTGTGGTGCACTACCAAGGGTCAGGCCACCCAACTGAACAACTACTGTACCCAGTGCTTCTCAGCATAAGGACCACTGAGCAGTAGCATTGCTAGGTTAGTTGTTTTGTTGTGGTTTACAACTGATCAGCAACGAAGATCGACACCGGACTTGTTCTGGAACACCCCGGACTTCCGTTCTAGTCCGTATGAAATCAAGGGCACATACTTGGGCAAGGGGCACAGCGTATGAGCTGAAGCCAAGCCCTTCTTGGTCCATCCTACTCCTGTGCACCTTCGGCGTGCATGGTCATAACAAGAACTGGAGAAGTGGGGTGGAGATCAGGAGATCAAATGACCAGAGATACTAGAACAATAAATCTCAGTCTATTGATTAGAACTCCTGTGTGATAATATGTACCCAGAACAATAACTATAGTACTTGTTAGTACTTAGTACTGGTAAGAATAGTAAGAAATCATTGGACTTACATCTCAGTGTATTGATTAGAACTGAGATATTCAACTACTTGCTAAGAGTATATATACGTCTAACTAGCTAATTTCCAGAGATGATTGATAAGTATGTTACAAAGACATTAGTAAAACATTGGTAAGTCACTTTCATAAAACTCCAGAGTAGTTTCTGCTCCAGGCATTGCCACAACATGGCTGTGCTGGTGTGAGGAATATCCTCACTATGCCCTGACATACCATCAGTCTCATCAGACACAACTCAGTATCATTCCCTATGCATGCCCCAGCCATGTCCGTCCCATCCATGCCATTTCTGTTCTGTCCACATCATGTCCATTACTTTCCCATGCTGGTCCATGACCCACAGACTCCCACACCTCTGGACACCCACAGACCACCTCTGGATATCTTCAGGACTAACCAGGAAACATGTTAGAAGATGTCACAGCATCAATCCATTGCCCATCCACCTCACTGGTATGTAATAAACCTTGCTTCTTGTTTTGTGATAGGTGTTGCTGCCTTATTACATGTCTTTACATATGCCTATCTGTTCCTACCCTATTCCTTCCTTACCCATCACATTTTTTGGCTAGTATAAGTATCCAGGCATTACCATATAACTACTTCACTTCCCTTTTACTGTACTTCCCTTGGATCTACTTTAGAAGTGGTCACCCCTTACCTGGACTATACCTAGATATACCTGGACTCTATACCTTGACTATCCTTGACCCAATTATCAATCATTTGACTTGTCCATCATTTTCCATCCCTTTCCTTGACATCTGCTCTACCTGTCCACTTTTCTGCACTTTCCGTGTCTGTTCCAGACAGATTCCCACGCTTCGCATACCTCCGGATATATTCCCACACCTACGGACTACCCACCTGTTATCTTCCCACGCTTGTCCAGACCTTCGGACCTCACGGATCACATTGATCTCAGCCGTTCTCAGTGGCAATCCCCTTTAGGGTCAAATGCACTTGCTCTGCAAGTATAGCAGCATAGGCATAGCACTGACCCGACAATTATATCTGCCCAGTGCAGAGTAGTTTACCCACACTGGTCTGGACCTACTAATCTCCAGTTTCCAGATCTCCATGGCTGTACTGGTCCAGACTTACTAATATCTGGTATCCAGTACATCTATAGCCAGTCGGAGATGGTGCATCAGCAAAACCCTGAATTTGGGTTAGAGGCATAGCCACACACAGCAGCCACAGCGCTGCAAATTTTTTTGTCAAGGCTCCAGTGCAGTATAACACAACCTCAGCCCATGTAAAAATTAGTGTAATATGATTAAAAACATGTACATAATTAGATAGTATACTAACATTTAAGTTTCATGAAGAACTTATGTGCTGTATTGCACTGTACAGTGGGGGACTTCACTGTGACCACTGTGACAAATTTGTCATTGTGTGGTGCTGTGCAGTGCTGTACAGGGGGGGACCTAATCAAGGTGTTTTACTGATGTGGACTTGTCACTGGACATTCTGGAGGTGGCAGACTTTCGTCCAGACATGCTCCTATACCTCCAGACTTGGTGCTGGAGATGTCAGACTCCAACACTTGAGACATTGTCAGAGAGATAACTCACAATTTTGTTAACTTGTCAACACCTCGTTTTGTACACAGAGCAGGGAGCCAACACTGCCCATGTGTCCCAGAAGAATGATATCTGAGGAGATCAGTTAGACTTGACAGCCAGTGGAGGATCATGACTGTTTAGGAAGTGTGTGGACTTGAACAGACAGATATCTGTGACATAGTCAAACATATGTCAGTGGGCGAGAATCCTGAGAGTTTGATTAGTTAGTACTTACCTTCACAGATGCTAAAGATATCCTAATTAACCAAGAGTGCAAATTCCGAAGATGATGGTCTGACGTTGAGGCCGATGTTGTCGAAGTCGAAGTCGAAGTCGACAAGGGTTCGGATTGGTTCAGGAAGGCCGAGCCAAAATGGAACCGTTCGGGAAGACCTAGAACCGAGAACCGTTGTCCGGTCCGGTTCTGTGAGAACCGTGGACCGGACCACGGAGAACTGGACCAAAAGTCCGGTTCGAACCATGGTTCTGGACCGGACCGTGGCAGCACTATCCTTGGGTGGATTATTGCACCTTGCCTGTCACACACATCTGGACACTCTGAGTAACTAATAAGTTAAACTTGACAGATCTGAGCAACGCGAAAGTCAGGAAAAACAACAAGGAAGAATAAGTATAGGCACGGCCCGTAAGAGCTCAGGGGCATGGTAAATCACATATAATTTGATAGATAACAGTATGTGCTGAGTAGTACGTGCATGACGCTTATCCACAATAAACCCCTCCAGGGCACCCGACGGATGTCCCATGCGTTGCACCAGAGATGCCAGCGATTGTGAAAATAGCATTTATGATACCACCGAGACCTTCTCCTGCAATGAAGCCCGCGGCAACGGCAAAACAATACATCTGGTAGTTGTTAAAGAACCTGCACGAGGTGTTAGATGAAGCCATTAGAGAAACTGAAGTCATGAGACGCACATTCTTCTCCAGAAAAACGCCAGAGTCGAGCCGAAAAACATTGCCAGAGGGTATGTGCAGATGTCTAGCAAAAGTGAGCAGGACGACCATGACGCTGTCGAAGATAGATCACTTACTCATGATGAATCCAATTCCAATAGCATTGAAGTTCCTTCGAGTTCCACGTCAGATGAAATAAAGATGCACCCGCGAATCACTTACGGTATGAAGTCGTGATATTTCGGGGGCACAATTGTATACTTGGCCACAACAGAGATGACGGCTGCTAATCCAAGTGCGATGGCGGCATATCCAGAAGTCGGTGGAATAGGTAACGTGCTCGAAGATACAGCAACGGCCACTGCACGCCACGACTGCACATCAGGCGTGGGGAACGCGCAAGTCGTGTGGTTCAGATCGTTGATGCAGGGGTATGCGGTCGAAAACACGACATAGAGACCAGCTGATACAAAAATTGATACCACGGCTCCGAAGAGCTGAGCAACGAATACAGCCTTTGGAGACGCTCGGAGAAGATGCGTGGTCTTCAGGTCCCCAATCATGTGCCCAGCTAATCGCGGCATCAACAGATATTCTGTGTTTGAACAAAGAACGCTGGTATACCTTGTTCTGCAGAACCTGTTTGATTCGCGCATTCTAGCAGCTCGCCATGCCCAAAGATTGGTTTTACTTGCCTAGTGTCAACATCCCAGAAAGCAAATTTAGGAGTTCGCCTCGTTTGATGGCGTAGTTCTGACCCCTTCCTAAACCTCCGAAGATTAATTGCGAAGCATTACCTGTTCAACCCGTCAGCGCCCGAAACCGATGAAATGTTCGATGAAGTTACCGATTGATGTGACGGGATTGATATTCGTCCGACCAGCGCTTTCACAACCAATGAAGCTGAACAAGAAAGAAAATAAAATCGCTGTACGATGGAAGTCAAGAGTCAGCTTCAACTTTGAATCGATCTAACAAAATGCCGACGCACCAAGGAGGGTGACACCAACGTTCTCTCCGAACTGGACATTCATGACGACGCACGTAATGATGGTGCTGACAATAAGTAGAGAGCTCCAAGCCCAGAAGGGGACACGTTCGTGCTCAGGTACAGGATCCACGAAATCGTCCTCTACATTATCTTTCGAGAACCGCTGCAGGAGCGTTCCGCATGCGGAGCGCATTCCGGCGTACAAGGACTTCCAATTACACCCCACTTCCGCAAAACTTGCGCAGAGAAGCATTAGAGTGCCTGGCCAGATCAACCAATATCTAGGAGATGGATGGTTGATGGGATCTGTAAGGCTCCTACACACATTGAGAATATCTTATAGGAAGACCAACAGATGACTTACATGCTCATATAATTCATGTATCCAGGTATCGATTGGTTTGCAACGCTACCGAAAGCCTGCCATGAGTAATTCATCAGAGGTAAGTACGTCACGCATACGAACTGCACGTACTAGTCCTTTCGCCACAATTATAGGCCCCATGATAGCCCAAGCGAGAAAACTCTGGATAGAGTTACATATCAGCGGTGCATGCAGTCATACTAGTCACAGAACATACTCCACTGAGGAAGCTATACGAGGCATTGATACCTGTAAGCATCCCTACGCCAATGAACGCGGGCGTCCACTCCCAAATCCAGCCCTATCGACTGATAATCAGACAATGTTTCCATGATGAACGGCTTGCTCACCCAGCTCTCAACGGCGATCGCTGAACTCCACCCGATTCTATTCAGAGCATAGAAAACGTGCCAGTCCCAAAGCATTCCCGGAGCATACTCGCTGACCACCCGCAAAAGGATGGCAAAGGTGAAGGCATAGATCAGCGCCTTTGTTTTCTTCCTTGCTGTCACCTCTGCGTTCTTGCCGACATGTAAAGATTGAATCGTGTACGCAGCAGCCACTCCGGAGGGAAACACGAGCTTCAACTTTAAAATGTAGAATTTTCTCAGCGGTTGGGTGAAGCTCAAACCAAAGAAGGCGCAACAAATGGTGAAAGTGATTAATCTACCAAAGTCATCCTTGGGGTGGACGCTCAATAGTCCGAGCTGGTAAGCGGCGGGGAAACCAGAGGTGAAGAGCAATCCGAGGCTTCCTGCTGACGTGGCAGCTGATTGACAAACGTTGTTTTCTTTAGGCCCAAAATAGCCACCGCCAAGAAAAGTTGGTGCACTTCTTGAGAGTGGTTTCAAAATTGCGAAGCCTAAGATTGCGCCGAAGAGCGACGAGCCGAACGTCCACCCCGTCTGCGTAAAAAGGTGAATAATTAATAAATGGACTTGAAGAGTAATTGACCTTGAGACCCAGGTAGATGTTGCTGGCTGCGATGATGCCTCCCAAAATGCAGCCAACTAGTACGGCTCGAACAGTTAGCTGTTGGTCCTCAACAGGGGCATCCGGAGACTCCGGAAATGGGTCATCTGTGTTAATGGATTGTACGTGCGGTTCTAACTTCCCTTCAGAGTCACCAGACACTGAGATTATGTCCGTGGTCATGGCACTCTTCTCTTTGTCTGAGTGAGAAGATACGGACTGTGCGTAGGCCACTTGGTCGTGACCCTGGGGAGTCACAGTCGTCATCTTCAAAGCGCGAGACAGACTTGGACTTGAAGCCTGAAGGTATGGTGTTGTTGCTCAGAGATGTGCGATATATATACATCCTTAATTGACAGGTCCTTGGCTCTAACCATGAGGCGCAAGGTACAAGTTCAGGCTTGGCAGTGATAAGTACCTCGCCGATAAGCAAGAGTATGTTTGGGATGGACACGATGGCGCCAGTCAGCTGACCGCACAAGACAGCCTGGAAGCATGCCCTGACTCGGGGAGTTTACGTTGCTCAGCAGCACCTAGGAATGACATGTGAGGATCAGCAGTTTATAGACGCATAATGGACACCCGAGTCCATTCCTGATAACGAACTTAAGAGTACTCCTTCATGAAAGAATTCCTCCTCCACTTCACAATATCACAGAAATGAAGTAGCCGAGTTCTATGGACTCGTTAGTATATATCTGCAGGATGCACTCACCCATGGACGTCACTGGTGAATTTCACTGGATTGAATCTTTGATATTCGTGTGGCTGGATCCGAGGGCTCACATTGAAGCAGTCAAGCTAAATATGAACGCGAAGGTACCAGTAGTAGTAATGTCTCAGTCCTGGGCCCGGTAAATCACTTGAAGCGCTGTTCATGATCGTGAGGGTTTGGAGTCTCACCAAGAAATGTAATAGAGACGTTTTCGCCGTAGATGATGGAGCATTTGATGCTGGACCCAGAAATACATGTGTTATATACATCGACGAGTTCTGATGAGCCTCGGGCCTGTTTGATGCTGTTTGATGCCATGGAAAATGATACTACTGTTTTGACATACCGCCGGCTAATATTCGCAAATTTCCGCGCTGATCTTATGTATGTCACAGCCTCCGCTGTTTGTTGCGCTGATCGATGAATCCTTGCTTCGAATTCTCGCGACACAAGCTGCTTCTTGAAAGCTTGATCAATGATTAATGACTTACTATATACGGCTATATGTAGGTTGATGCTGCTGGATGTCTAGCGCAACGAGGACCGAGGGTTTTTCCAAACGCACGAGTCATCATGTTGGGTGTGCGTGACCTGCGTGTTAGCGGGTTTTCCCTCTGGCATTCGAACCATCATGCCGCCGTCGTGTTCTTAGTTCTGTCCGGAAAGACGACATCTCCCCAGGTGCGTCCTCCTCCCCAGATGCGTCCCCCTCCACTTGTCCGGCATCCTCCACAATCTTTCGCGAAGTCTACTCTCGCCAGACTCGCTTATCCTTCCTCTCTGACGCTCCCGGCCTGATCATTAGGCTTTCCACAGCACCGGTTGCCGCCTTGACTTTTACACGACGGATACTCGTGGAACATCGACTCGCAGAAGCTCCCACATGCGCTCTAGGGAGACGCAACCTCGGTAACCCCTGAATCCACGATGTACTTCTCGTGACGCATGGAACTGCAGCACGTGCTGTCTCGAGTTCGAAGACTTACCACTGCCTACAGATTTAGCATCGATTGAATCTCGGCTGCTGCGTAGCACATGTTCTCAGGCTAAAGGTATGCATAAAACATCGACGAACGACATGTGGAGGTATGCCCAGACTCAGCGGCTCGAAGGATATAAACAGTAAGAGAATCGATGTGATCGAGGTGGAACACAGCTAATGAGGAGTCACGCGTATGCACGAACGCAAGGCTGCAGTTCTCGCCCTCCAGGCGTCTGAGTTTTGCTTCCCTGTACTGCGGGATGAACACAATGTAAGAGGTGATCGCAACCACGTCAGTTGGGTGACCCATGTAGTCTCCCGTAGGCAGACCCAATAAAAAGAAGACAGCCATTCGTTCTGTATTAGTTGAGACATGGGAATGATAACATGCTGTAACTCAACAGACAAGACCAGTGACCTGTATCTAGACTATACTACGTAACGTCTATCCGCAATAAATACTGCCAGGGCACCCGACGGATGTCCCGTATGTGGCGCCAGAGATGCCCGAAATTGTGAAAATCGCGTTCACGATACCACCAAGACCTTCACCTGCAATAAAGCCCGCTGCAACAGCAAAGCAATACATCTGGTAGTTGTTGAAGAACCTGTACGAGGTGTGTGAGACGAAGCCATTAGAGTACACGAAGAATTCATGAGACGGACATTCTTCTCCAGAAAAATGCAAGAGTCGAGCCGAAAAACATGGCCAGAGGGTACGTGCAGACGTCTGCAAAGTGAGCAAGACGACCATTCGCTAGGACATAGATCACATACTCATTATGAACCCAATTCCAATAGCATTGAAGTTGCTTCGTTTCTATGTCAGATGAAGTAGGGACACAGCTGCAAATCACTCACGGTATGAAGTCGTGATATTTCGGAGGAACCACAGTATACTTGGCGACGACAGAGATGACCGCTGTTAATCCAAGTGCGATGGCTGCATATCCAGACGACGGTGGAATGGGTAACGTGCTCGAAGATACAGCAACGGCCACCGCACGCCATGACTGCACATCAGGCGCGGGGAAGGCGCACGTCGTGTAGCTCAAGTCATTGATACACGGGTAAGCGGTGGAAAACACGACGTAGAGACCAGCTGCCATGAAAATTGACTACTACAGGCTCCGCAGAGTTGAGCAACAAATACAGCTTTGGGAGACGCGCGGAGGAGGTGTGTCGTTTTGAGATCAGCCAATCATGTCCCCGGCTAAATCGCACGTCGACAAAAATTCAAGGTATCCATAATAAAACTAAGATACCTTGTTCCGCAGCACCTGTTTGATTCACGACATTCTAGCACCCGTGATGCCTAATGATTGATTTGCTTACCCAGTGTCAACATTCCAGAAAGCAAGGTTTAGGAGCTCGCCTCGTTTGACGGCGTAGTTCTGACCCTTTCCTAATCCTCCGAAGATGAGCTGTGAGGCATTACCTGTCAGTAATGTTAGCGCCTGTGAACGAATAGACTGTTTGACATAGTTACCGATTGACGTGACGGGGATTGATGTTCGTCCGACCAGAGCTTTCACAGCCAATGAAGCTGAACAAGAAAGAGAATAGAATCGCTGTATGGTGTAAGGGAAGCGTCAGTTTTCCCTTGGAATCGATCTAACACGATCGACGACACACCCAAGAGAGTGACACCGACGTTCTGTCCGAACTGAACACCCATCACAACACATGTGATAATCGTACTGAAGACCAGCAGAGAACCCCAAGCCCAGAAAGGGACGCGTTCGTGTTCAGGCACAGGATCCACGACATCGTCCACTACATCGCCTTTTGAAAACCGTTGCAGCAGCATTCCGCATGCGGAAGCGCATTGCGGCGTACAACGACCTCCAATTACATGCTACTTCCGTGAAACTTGCACAGAGGAGCATTAGTGTGCCTGGCCAGATCAGCCAGTATCTCGGAGATGGCAGATGGATTGGATCTTCAAGACTCCTACGAACAGTGAGAATATCTTACGGTGGAAACAACAGACAACCCACATTCCCATATAACTCATATATCCAGGTATAGATGGATTTGCAACGGTCCCGAAAGCCTGTCAGGGGTGGTTCAATAGTGGTCAGTATGCAACGACAAATGAAGAGTCTTGCACAGACTATTCCTCTCGCGACAATTATAGGACCCAAAACAGCCCAAGCGAGGAAACTCTGCACATCGTAACATGTTAGCGTTGTACGCTGTCACGGCCATAACACATACTCCACCGAGGAAGCTATACGAGGCATTGATACCTGTGAGCATCCCTACGCCAATGAACGCGGGTGTCCACTCCCAAATCCATCCCTTTCGGTGGGTAATCAGACAACATTCCTATAATGGACGGCGTGCTCACCCAGCTCTCAGCAGCGATCGCTGAACTCCACCCGATTCTATTCAGAGCATAGAAAACGTGCCAGTCCCAAAGCATTCCCGGAGCATACTCGCTGACCACCCGCAAAAGGATGGCAAAGGTGAAGGCATAGATCAGCGCCTTTGTTTTCTTCCTTGCTGTCACTTCTGCGTTCTTGCCGACATGTAAAGATTGAATCGTGTACGCAGCAGCCACGCCGGATGGAAATACGAGCTTTAACTTCAGAATGTAGAATTTCCTAAGCGGTTGAGTGAAGCTCAAACCAAAGAAGGCGCAGCAAATGGTGAAAGTGATTAGTCTGCCGATGTCATCTTTGGGATGAACACTCAGTAAGTCCAAGTTGGTATGCGGCAGGAAAACCCGAGGTAAAGAGCAATCCGAGGCTTCCTGCTGACGTAGCAGCGGATTGGCAAACGTTATTTTCCTTAGGCCCAAAATAGCCCCCGCCAAGAAAAGTCGGTGCACTTCTTGACAATGGTTTCAAGATTGCGAAGCCTATGATTGAGCCGAACAGCGACGCGCCAAACGTCCAGCCCGTCTGCGTGAAAGGATGAGAGCATGAATTAATAGGTCTCTCTGATAACTGACTTTAAGACCCAGGTAGATGTTGCTGGCTGCAATGATGCCTCCCAAAATGCAGCCAACTAGTACGGCTCGAACAGTTAACTGCTGATGCTCAACAGGGGCATCCGGAACCTCCGGAAACGGATCATCTGTGTTAATGGATTGCACGTGCACCTCTAACCCTCCAGAGTCACCAGACACGGAGGTAATTTCCGTGGTGATGGCACTCTTCTCCTTCTCCGAGTAAGAGGATACGGATTGCACATAGGCTATCTGGTCCTGGTCCTGAGGAGCTGCAGTCGCCATCTTCAAACCACTAGGCAGACTTGGACTTGAGATTACGATGCCACTGCTCAAAGAGGCTCGATATATATACTATCCTCAACTCGCCCATGCCAATGTGCTCCAGCATGAGGTGCAAGGCACGAGGTCAAGCTTATCAGTGACAAATACTTCGGTGATAAGCAGTATAATTGGAACAACGAGAGTCAGCTGTAGAGTCCTGCGGAAGTCCATCTGATTATCATCTCCGCTGCCCCATGACTACTAATTGACAGCAGGAAATCAAAAAGTGCATACTCACCTGCTGCGGCAGTCCCAGGTAGTTTCGCTAGCTTGCGATTGAAATGTAACACGAACAACAATGGAAAGGAATCGAGACCCGTCTAATCGATCATGCGGTGAACGAATGTTCATTAAACTCATAACCCATCGTCAAAATTACATATCAGTACATTGCCACCGAGCGATAGGAGAACTGGTGCTTAACCGCAATACAGTCCTCCCGGACAGCCAACTGTCGTTCCGTATACAGCACCAGAAACTCCTGCAATCGTCAACACTGCATTCACAATGCCGCCCAGACCCTCCCCAGCAATGAACCCGGCAGCTATAGCGAAGCAGTACATCTCATAGTGGTTGAAGAACCTAAACAGCCTATGAACTTATTGTAATGTAGATGGGAGAAATACTTACCTTCTGCGCCAGAAGAAAGCGATCGTAGAGCCAAAGAACATAGCCAAGGGATAGGTGCATACATCTTTGAGGGTGATAACATTAGTAGTATTCAATGGCTTCGAAATGTTCCTCACTCATAATGAAACCGATGCCGATGGCATTAAAGTTCCTGCATGTCCAATTTGTTAGGTTTCGTTTCGAAGGAAGATACCGAGGGACCTACGGAACCCAAATATGATATTTTGGCGGGACAACAGTATGCTTCACCACAACCGAAATCACAGCCGCGATGCCCAACCCTATCGCTGTATACCCTGATGACGGTGGGATGGGAAGGGCCGACGATGAGACCGCAACCGCAACCGCCTGTTAAATGAGTAAATAGCATGCAACGAAAGGTGCAATGTGATAACTAAGAAACCCACCCTCCAAGATTGCACATCAGGTGTCGGGAAGCTGCAAGTAGTGTAGGAGAGATCATTGATGCATGGATATGCAGTCGAGAAAACGACGTAGACACCAGCGGCCATAAAGATGGACACAACGGCGCCGGTCAGCTGACCGCAAAAGACAGCTTTTGGGGACGCCCTCAGAAGATGGGTCGTTTTGAGATCGCTGATCATATCAGCGGCTACGCAATAAATGAGTATTTGTGAGCGGCTCAAAGTATGGTTTATAGACCTTGCTCAGCAGCACCTAGGAATAATGTGTGAGGAGCAGTGGTTCAGAAAGGCATGATACGTACCCAAAGCAAGCATTCCTGATAACGAATTCAAGAGCTCGCCTCTCTTAACTGAGTATCCTTGGCCTTTGCCAATACCACCAAATATTAGTTGAGAAGCATTACCTTTTGTGATGCCCGTCAGCATAGAATCACAGATTCCCAGATACACTCACCAATGGATGTCACTGGATTAATGTTTGTGCGGCCAGCACTCTCACATCCAATGAAGCTAAACATGAATGCGAAGATAATGGCTGGACTCTGACGTTCAAACACGGGTCATCATGAAGGAGTCGCGTCTTACCGAGAATTGTGATACCGACGTTCTGGCCATACTGGACACCCATGACAATGCACGTAACAATGATGCTAGCAACGAGCACACTGCCCCAGAGCCAGAATGGAACTCGGTCTTCGGGTGGTACAGGATCCACGATCTCTTCTACATTGGTTTTTTCGTAGGAATCTCCGTGGAAACGTTCCGTGAGGCCACCTATCAAAACGCGCACAGCCGAATAGATGGACTTCCAGTTGCAGGCGACCTCGGTGAAACTCGTGCAAAGTAGCATGAGTGTGCCGGGCCAGACCTGCACACAATGAGCACAATGGATCTACAATTTTTAGAAGAGTCTTTTACCAGCCAGTAGCGCGGCGACGGTTGGTTAATGGGATCAATCAGAGACCTGCAGATAACTGGTTCAACTAAGGTGTACTTGAACAAGGATGAAGACCATGCACATTGATGCATAATTCATCTGCCCAGGGATGGATGTAACTGCCGGAATACCGAAGGCCTATGATCCTGTCAGATGCGCCGGTGAGTAAGGGCTTCCGTGCATACCTTGCCCGTGTGAACAATAACAGGTCCGATGATAGCCCATGCAAGGAAGCTCTGGAGGCGTTATATAAAATGGACATGCAGAGCATAATACGAACTCACGCCACCCAAGAAACTGTATGATGAGTTGATACCTGTGAGCATCCCTGCGCCAATGAACGCTGGTGTCCATTCCCAAATCCACCCCTGCTGTACTTTAGAAGACAATATATCGTGCGCAACAGCTGGGACTGACCCAACTCTCTGCGGCAATGATAGAATTCCACCCCAGTCGATTGAGCGCATAAAAAATATGCCAGTCCCAAAGAAGCCCAGGAGCGTATTCGCTGATGACGCGCAGAGTGATCGCAAAACAGAAAGAGATCATCAATGCCTTTGTCTTCTTCTTAGCGTCCATCGCAGCGTTTTTGCCCACGTGGAGCGAGCGAATCGTGTACGCTGCGGCGACACCGGAAGGAAACACGAGCTTTAGCTTCAAAATATAGAGCTTCCGGAGCGGGATGGAAAATGCAAGACCAAAGAAGGCGCAGCAAATAGTAAACGTGAATAGTCGACCAATATCATCCCGAGGACTTGCGCCGAGAAGACCAAGCTGGTACGCAGCAGGAAAGCCAGAGGTAAAAAGCAATCCAAGACTACCAGCAGCAGACGCTGCAGATTGGCACACATTATTTTCCTTGGGACCAAAATAGCCACCTCCAAGCCAGCGCGGTGCTGCGGTAGAAAAGGGCTTGAGGATAGCGAAGCCTGCAAAACAGCTGTAAATGACACTTGCATCATATCATATGAACAGCCAAACCAAATATCGATCCAAATAGTGATGCTCCGAAGGTCCACCCCGTCTACACCCAGCATCAGAATTTGAGGTTTCTCCAAATATATTCGCAAACCTTCAAGCCCAAATAAACGTTGCTTGCGGAAATAACTGCCCCTAGTAGGCAGCCGACAAGCAGAGCCCTGATGGTCAACTGTCTCTCTTCCACGGTAGCATCGGGATCGAGGGGGAAAGGGTCGTCGGTGTTAATGAAACGACCGCCAGACACAAACTCCCCACTACCACTGTCATCATCTTGAGAGTTGCGCTCAACCGTGGATATGTCATCTCCAGCAGCTGATGACGAATACTTCTCCTTCATGCCGGGAGAGGCGGAGTCGTCAGGGTTGGAGAAACCACTCTCGTGGATGCCGTTAGAGGTCATGTCACACAGAGACGACATTGGGCCATGCTGATCCGAGCTTTTATGAAATTTCTTATCCGGCATGACATTTTAAAAGGTCAGGTGCTCCTTCATCCTTGTGCATGACATTGTCAAAGAAATCGCTTCGGAGAGCTGTGTGGCAAGCGTGAGACGATAAGTCAAGATGATGGAAGCAGGTTGAAGCGCTGAAGGTTGATAACCTGATTGAGACAGATCGCTCGAAAAAGTATTGAGCTGTCCTGCCATCTCAACAAACACATGATGTACAATACCACGGTCTCACGGAATAAGTGCAGGATGTCCCAACAATGCTTGACTGCAGTCTAGCAAAGTAAAAGATTGTAAGGTGTGCGACATTGCACACAGTTGGCGTTCATCCATTCCATATGGTCGATAAGGCTATTTTTGTTTCACCTGAAAGGCTATTCATATTTCCGCAGCCTAGTTCGACCTAACACATGGCACGTAGTTCTGACCAGCAGCGAAATTAAAGCCTATCAGCACGAATGAAATAACAACAGGAAAGGCGCTCACTGTCACTATATCGACCGCCGGCGTCCGAGAGGATTAGTAGTACCATGATGTGTCAGATCCTGAAGATTATATTTACTTCGAATTTCTAGATAAGTGTTGCCGCGAAGCGAGCTGAAGCGAATCGAAGTGGAAATTGGATGCATTTCGGTCCTTCGTTGTGAACGAAGTTAGTCGAGAGAAGTGCACTATGTCCTTCGCGAAGTTAGTAATACTACATGTAGATGGAGTCCCACGAGTTCGTGTTCGTGCTTTTGAGCTACCACAAGTACATTGCTTCGCTCTATTGAGACTAAATGGTGCTCCAATGGCAATGAATCGTTCCATGTAATTTTTGTATTTGAAAAATGAGTTGTGCAAATCTTATGATACAATATATACCGTCTGCAGTTTGGTACACTGATTAGCGTCGGAAAGGCAAACTCGTACCGATTTCAATCTCAGAAGTGCCGTGAACACTTGTTCTGATTCATATGTAGTTAAAATGCAACAGCACAAGGTTGGTTTGCTAGCCTACCAATGCACCGTGAATGATATCTTGTGGAAGTATTGCGCCGCAGTGTTAACTTGTAGGTCGTCAAAACCAACGGCCAGTAATGGTCTCTGGAGCATTACCAGATTCAGTCGAGGTCTCGGACACACCCGCGTAGATTGGTTGAAGCGGCGCCTTAAGGCCTCAACCCGGAAATTCGCGAAGTCGTTCTTTCGCGCAAAGTCTAACTGTATCGTCGGTCGCGTCCATGTCTGTGACATCGTTTTTCTCGTCTTTCTTCAACACCGTGCACGGAGACGCACCAGAGGAGAAGCAGCCAGAGGACGAAACTAAGGAGGAGGAAGTTGCTGAGACGGGGGAATTGTCGAAAGAGTCTGAGGAAGAAGAGGAAGTGGAAGCTGAGGATGTATGTCTCCATTCCAGATACATTGACTTCTCTTATTGATGTCACTCCGGTCTATAGGTTCACCCAATTATTTTGGAAGAGTGCAAAAACTCAGCAGCATGCGCTTCTCTAACGAGGCATTTCGAGCACTGCCAGGAGAAGGTACAAGCTGGACAAGGCTTTAAAGGCGAGGACTGTGTGGAGGAACTGTGAGTTAGTATTGGATCATTGACCTCTGCGCAATGCTCATACACTGTGATTATAGATGTAGGTTATGTTGTCATCTATATGATAACCATACTGATTGTTCCTATTTCGACTACTTGACATGTAGTCCAGTGAGTCGTCCGTTCTCTCATCCTTGTCATTCTTGTTAACGGCATGTACAGCATGATGCACTGTGCCGACGTATGTATATTCTCCTCATTCCTTGGATTCTCACTTACCATTCTGCTTAGGCCTGTGCCGCACCAAAATTGTTCTCCAAGCTCAAATAGAGGCTAGAGTTAATACTACAGTGCGTCTTTCTTTTCAGCATATTTTCAGTATCTTAGCCATTTGTCCGTATAGTTACAATACACGCTATCGTTCTTGAGGAGCAATCCCATTTATCTTTCCTGTCATCCATATCCTGCTGAGGCGGACCATGTTGATTGGTAAATGCACTGACATCATTGTTTCTCGTCGGACTGTTCTCCTGTCTGAACTGTGTACTGCTATGCGGTCCTGACTCCATTCGTCTGGCATGAAACTGTTGGCATGTGAGTATGACCGTCAGACCAAGGTGGCAACTTTTCAGTTGTTTTGGAAACTTGTGTCTTTGCAAGCTTGTCAGCCGGTGCACATTGCTCGTCCGCATAGCCGTAATAATTGCTGATTGCTTTTCCAGTATCTATACTTCGCCAACGTCTTGACTTGTACAAGGTCACGTGCTTGCGCGTGCGGGTCAGATATAGACGTTTTGTTTTGACAAAGCACAATCTCACGATCGACTAAGTCTAGGCCAAGTCTAGGCCAGCCAAACTTTGGTCGTTTAATTTCAAGTGAGTGAGATGCAGACCTCTGTGCTTGCCGCCGCAAATTGAATTCCTCCGGAGTGTTCAGGAGGCGGATACGGTGAAACCGATTTGTCCGGAGATATATGCGGTTCTGCCGTGATTTCAGAATTGCCCATTGGGCATATATAATTCTTCCGGTGAGCTGGTCCGACAGAAGCCTTGGCATCTCGCCCTTGAAGTTAATGCCCGCCAATCGCAAGGCGTCGGCTGCTATTTAGGTGGCCTTCTTGAGGGGCTGATTCAGAGTTCTGCTGCTGGGCGATCCGTCTCACAGCGAAACGGCATGTTCCATAGAAAGCTCTGATTAAACATTCCGTTATCCGTGGGCTTCGAAATTGGTCATGGCGTCAATCTTTGATCGAGAAGTGAGCTAACCATCACGCGCTTGCCTGGTTTTGATACAGTGCGCGCAATATCTGGCGCCCGAAGATCCATAAGTTCTGGTTCCCCATGCGGAGTTTCTTCAACCATGCCCCCCTTTCCAATAGAGCCGCAGCTCACCGCCAGTGATGTACCTTGTCCAAGTCCTACGACTACAGTCTCTCCTACATATAAATACACATGTCCGTACTCCAAACACAAGGAGGGCAGGAATTTAGTAGTCTGTATCGATGGCTCATCTAACCGGTTCGGACTGAAGGTGCGTATGTACTTGATGAAATTTCTTTGGCTAAAGACTGTGCAGAACACCAATGTTGTCGAACTCTACAGTCAACTTCTAAAATCTGAAGACCAACTCACTTATTACAACAGCGGAGTGGGCACGCACGCTCGACCGACATGGCGCTCTCTCACATATGTCTATTATTGGCTGAGTAACAAGGTAGACTTGCTTATAGCTTGGTACGTGGCGCGGTTGGACTTTATATAGCATTATTGAACGATGGATCAGGAATCTCGAAAGAGTAATACTAGCCGCCTATCGATGGATATCAGAAAATTATCAAGACGGTGATAGGATTTACCTTTTCGGTAGGTTCTCATGCTAGACACACAATAGTACCTCGGATCATCTCTTCAAAGGCTTTTCTAGGGGCGCTTACCAAGCCCGAGCAATTGCTGGAATGATACACCGCGTGAGTCGTCTGTATTGACGTGCTAACCAAAAATGATCATTGACTGTTTTTACTCTAGGTCGGCTTGATCCTCCCCGGAAATAACGAGCAAATACCATTGTAAGCATAATCCATCTTGCATCGCCTCCTTCTCATAATGGCGACTTTTAGCGCCTTCGAGTTATACTCAAAGATAGATGAAAAGGCTTCAAAGGGAAAAACATCCCGGCGCAAGCATGCCTGGGCGAATGAACTTGCTGAAACATTCAAGAGCACATTCTGCAGATCGCACGTCCACATCCATTTCATCGGCGTATGGTGAGATCTTGACCTTTGGAGCATGGTTGATGTCTGTTATTCATTCATGTCAAGGGATACTGTTTCTTCGGTTGGCGTTGTGAGGGGGAAGACCCTACCTTCGACCACTAACGGCGACCACCATATGTGCTATTTCAGACACGCCCTTGCTTTGGACGAGCGGCGAGTCAAATTCCTTCCGGAGTATGTCCACGGTGCAAAATCAGAAGGATCCCATTCCGACCGCATCAAGGAGGTCTGGTTCGCAGGTAGTCATTCGGACGTGTACGTTAAATGCCTTATATCTCCGCATATTTGATTCAATAACCGACATTACCAGTGGCGGAGGCAATCGACTCAACGAGAAACTTCAATCAGGTGACATTCCATTGCTCTGGATGCGAAAGGAGGCTATGGAGGCAGGCTTGAGGGTGAAGCCTACAGAAGTCGTCTGGAAGATGGATGACTTGCAGAAGAGGACGTTCGAATCACTGCAGAGAACGTGGTGGTTACTCGAATTCACTCCTATAAAGCGAGTTGTGTATGGCACTCAAGACCGTCACACATTCGGGTACGTGCTGTGTGAGCTTTTCACTGTGCATCGCCGAATTCATTCGAATCTTCTGAAGGCTCCATCGTGGCGCACCTCGGGAGATCCTCCCCGGACAGAAGATCCACGCTTCCGTCCTTTTCAAAGGCAACTATCGAGCCAAGGCAAAATTCTGGAAGGACTTCGACGTCTGGCCAGAATTGTTGTACTGGAATGATCCAGCCAGCCAAGAACGGCTTTCCAAACTGGGTCCACTGTGGGAGAAGGATATCTTTGATGCATCAACCGTGGGCTCACTTTTAAGAGATATTCAATTACATGGAGTGGAGTGTTTCGACGTGGTTGACCGACTAGCATTCATGGCCTCGTTTGGTGAGCTTTTTTCTTTTGTTATTGCGGTCCATCTTCTGAGCATTTTACAGAACAAGGAAGGAGCTGCAATTAGAGAATCTGAAGGCTGGGAGGGCCAGTTAAATCAGTTAGGTCCGTTACAGCGATGATCCGAAAGTACGTGTCAGTGCTACCGTTGCACTGAGCGAACTCCGTGAGTCACGGTGAACCTGTTGCACAAACGTCCTCTCACTCTCTGCAGTGCCCAAACTTGACCCGCAATACTTGGAAAAGGCAGCCGCTGACGTGTTGAAAATGCTGGAGAGCAAAGACGATATCAATCAGATTCGAGCTTGCAAAGCCCTTCCCGCCCTAGTCAAGCATGCCGCGGTAGGAGACGAGATTTTAAGCGAAACAACATTCCAGCGTGTACTGGACCTTGGAGGAGTCTCCGAAACCGAGTCGTTGATGGTGCAAATTCATGCATCTCAGACTTTGTCGTTGCTTGCTCGCCACGGTTCGTAGTTCAACTCAAGAACAATATTCACTTTGTGACGGGGATATCTTCAGACGGGTATCGACCGGCTGTGACAGAAAAAGCGGCGAAGGACATCACCGATCTTCTCGGCAGTGAACGTGAGTTAAGATCTCAACATGCTTTCATGTTGAAGCTAACGCTTCCGATCGCAGACGAAGAAATTTTGGTAGCGGCCTTACGCATACTTGCTGCCCTTGTCCATGACGGTATGTTCGGTTGTTCTCTGAACGCAGACGTAAGCTTAACAGCCCGTTACAGAAAGAGCGCAAGCTAAGGTCCTAGGTCTATCCCTGCGCTTATCAAACGTTTGAAGCAACATGACTTTTATATCTCACCGCCAGTGGGCAATGTTATATGTGCATATGCAAGACATGGTAAGTTTCTTATGTCACTCGAGCTCTAATGAGCTCATAGCGAGATCCAGATGTATTCCGTAAGCGATTGCTTCACCCAGAAAATGGTTTTCTTGCGCTTTTGGTCGACATGTTGGAACATCGTTTAACTGATATCGAGGATCCTGCCATCCAAATCCTTCGCCAACTTTCGGACCATGGTGCGACATATGCACTTGCACTCACACACAACGCCTGACTAGCAGACCTCCAGTTGATGTTCAGGGAGACTTAATTGAAAAAGGACACCTTAGGAACCTGGTGTCATTGATGAAAAGTCGAAAATACGAAACTAGTAGCGGAGCTACCCTTGCAATGTTGTCGATCCTCCCGCATCGTCAGTTTCTTAAAACGATAAAATCTCTTCTGCTGTTAAGCTTGTTTCAGCATTTATACGATTTAGGGCAATCGAAGAAGGCGTCGTTGTGACGTTGGTCAATCATCTAAAACACCAGAAGAGGTGTTTGTTTGCGGCTTACGCGTTTTCTCATATCCTGGACCACGGTCAGTTTCTCACCTGATGTCATGATCGAATTTTCTCCAATGCAATTCAGAAAATATCAGAAAAGCTATGTTCGAGCTATCCGCACCTGACTACATCGTCAGCGCTTTCAAACAAGGATCGTTCAACAGGACAGTCGAGAATGAACATGGTAAAGAGGTGCTCGGACGCCTCATGCGCAACGGTGAGCTCGTGTGCTGCTGCGTTTCCCGTCTTGGAATCTCAACGCTCTTACATAGATGACCTGAGGGCAGCTGTTCTCAAAGCCCACATAACTCCGGCCCTTTGTACCATGTTCAGAAAGGGTGAATCGGTGCTAAATCATGCAGCATTTGATTTCCTGAACATCATGTCCTAACTATCGTAAGCACACATTTCTATACATGATGATTTATGCTAAGAAATATAAAAGCCGATGGGAAAGAACTGATTAAAGAAACCAAGGTTCCTATATTCCGCGCCATATTAGCGGCCTTGGATAACCAGAAGTGGGACTCACAAATGAATGCTGCAATGGCACTCCACGTGCTTTTCGGGATTGGGCATTCTTCTGAAAGAACCTTTGTCACGGAAGAGTTTCAATCAGCCATCCTGGAAGGAATTCCGGGCATACTGAAATTGTTGGTGCATGATCGGTCTTACCGTGTTGTTGGCGGTGCGGCGGCTCTCTTCGCACTATCTAAGGACGGTATGTTACGTTGCATCATTAGCGCCCCATATATGCTCATTTCTGAAGGGACTGTACGGGCTCATGTGCGAGAGCACGCAGATTTTAAATTTGCTAGAAGCAGGTATTTCTCAAGGAGCATGAAACTACAGTATCATGATTCAGACCCACGGGAAGGTAACTTATATTTTATTTTTCTCGAAATTAACGGGGTTCTAACGTTATAATCCTTGCCATTAGAGGATGTCCACGATATGCTTGACCAATTGTTTGCGGCCATGGAGGAAAGCCCTCACCATCGCGGTGCCCTGAGATTCCCAGATGTGCACCCAATGCCTGCCCGCAGTGCTATGGTCACTTCCATCGCGATCTTATCTTGCATCTTCTACATCCCTTGCGGCCTTACAGCTATGCTGGCTGGATGGGCAATCGATGAGACGCCTGCATGACTTCCGCAATACGCACCACCCCGATTTTTCTAGGACTTTATGGGATAATTAAAGAGTTACAAAGTGCAATGCAAGCAGCACAGAAGATATTTATTACATTGTCTTGATAACGATTGAAATATAAGAATCAAGTACGTTTCTTCTCTGCTGCCTTGCGCTTGGCCTCTATCTCTGCGGCCTTTGCTGCAGGATAGTGAACATCATTGTGAATGGCTTGGGTGGACATTACTACGAACCTTCTGCTTCAGCCTTCCTCTTAGCTTGGGCAGCCTCCCGTTCCTCTTTGATCTTTCTAAGGCGAGCGAGATCAGACTTTGCTTCATCGGTCTTTCCAGCAAGATGTAACTACAGTCGAAGGAGTGAGCTGAATGAAGACGAAACATGATATGATGCTTCGGCGACTCAAACTAACCTTCCAGTAGCGATCCTTGGCATCTTGTTTCTCCTTTGCCTCCCTGAGAGATAGACGGTCAGCAACATTATTGCTGAGGCGTAAACACCCACCTTTCTCTACGGGTTAGCTCTCGAGGTGCGCCAAGATCGGATATATTCATCTTCTTCTCGACATGATTAGGGTTTATTAGATCTGCATCTGTGTCGCTCTCTCCTTCCACCGGTTGTTTCTGGTCCGCTTGTTTCTTCTTGAGCGCCTTTCGCTCAACGCGACTTAGCTCAGGTTGTGCGGCACTGCCGCTGGCCCCTTCTTCATCTTCATCCTCTTCATCATCATCATCCTCATCTTCCTCCTCCAATTTGTTGTCCTCATCTGAGTCGGCCTCACCCTCTTGACCACGGGGAGCCCTGATCAGACAACCATTGTACCAAGTGCCAAAATTATCTCCGATAAAAACTCACCATCGCTTATCAAGTGATACAGCAGTTCCGTTCTCGTCGATTTCAAGGTGTTTGCTAAGTCAAACAACGCTATTCAGGGTGCACGATGGGATGACAACTGTGGGTGAATAGTACCTGAAATTCCTCCCGCCGCCGCGCTTGGTCTTGAACTTGCCTGTTCGATAAGCATTCAAATAAACATCCCCGATACAACAGCCAGAATTGACTGTTACCTGAGCCTCTGACCATCTTATTTTCTTGGGTGTGATGTTGTGAGGAGTCAAGAGATTCAGAACGATCGCTTTCAGGCGGATAAGATAAAAAGGTTAGCCAAATGGACTTACTAGGCAAAGCTTATATCAGCAACTCCACTCCGTTTTGCAAGTCAACGCTACAGTTTCGAGTTCAAGTCGACCATGACTACAATACCCTCCCGACTCGCGCAGATGACGCGCATCTCAAGCAATCGCTCCGAAGCGCGCTTTCGCGCTATTGACCTATACAGGGCATGGGTCCGTGCTGTACGTGCACTACCGACTGAGCTAGCTTCCTATCCGACATTAACCGAACAATCTTCAAGGCTCCTGAGATTTGCACCATTTATGCGTTGAACGTCACTCCAGCCTATCTGCGCCATTCCATTCGCCAGAAGTTTGAGCAGAACCGCCACGTAACAGACCAGCGCGCCATCGAGGTGTTACTGCTCAAGGGCCAGCAGGAATTTCAGGAGACGTTGAACTGCTGGAAACAACCGGATCATATATACGGAATTATGCTCCAAAATAACCAGCGGCCACAGCGAACATTCCTGCAGAAGTTCTATGAGGGTGGGTTTCAGTCCGTTGCTTTTTATTCGATCAAGCTCATACGATGCACTCCGCGATAGGTCGTGACGAAGACGCTATTCTTCCTGCTGCATCTGGCGTTGTATAGAATACTAGAAGAGAATGACCACTTTGCTTCCTTCTGGCACGGTCGATTCCTTTCAGGGCGTTGATTGCGTAGCTGAATATGCGTAGGTGCTCTCTCGTGCAGGCCATTTTGCTGCCTTGTTTCATGCCAGAGTGTGAAACATCAAATAACGGTTAGAACCACGTTGGAACATTCAACTTTTTTCAGCCCACTTCCTGGTTCTATAAGTGTAACCTTGCGGCCCGGCACCTACACATTCTACGAGAAGTGTATCAAAGCAGAGTCATGTGTCAGTGGTCAAATGACAAATGTAACAAAGCGAATATTATTGACAACATAACATCGTTGAAGATAGGTTGGCTAGTGTGTTAGTAAGTGTACGTATATGATTGATACATAATGCAAATTTCTTCGCGAGCGAACACATTTCAACATGGTCATGACAGGCAGTCGAGCGGGTCCGGCTCGCTATCGTCGACTCGATGCAGTGTAGCGCTTGCCTTAATGCGGTCTAGGACATCCTTAGGTGGACCCCTTGATTTTGACTTGAAGTTGGGCTATAAATCGACTTGTGAGAAAGGATCAGGGACACTAGCTATATAGAACCAACCTTCGCAGTCCTCGGCTTTCTCGATGGAAGGGCGTTTTCTTTTTGTTTCTCGGAGGAAATTTGCACGCTGAAGCTGCAGATTATGGAAATGCTCGGCCACTTCGTGTGACAGGACGTACCCTGGCTTCGGTTCTTCATCAAATCTTGCCTTCTTTGAAACAGGTTTCTTAGGCATGTGATCTTCGTCCATCCGATTCCGGCGGGCGCTCCTTCTTCCTCTTTGTGTCTTGTTTCATAGCTGAATGAGGTTTCTTGACAGCAGGGTCTTGAGCAACAGGTTTTGACATCGCAATGGAGTTAGATAGAGGGAAAGATTTAGCGCTTTGTGATTTTGACACCTTCACCTTCTTGAGAGGCTGTTTCATGTCTCCGCTAACATCGTCATCAGGTGCTCTGCGCTTGGAGCTAGTGGCAGACTTCTGGATGGGAATATCAACGGTCAAAGATCCATAAGTCTTTGTTTTCACTGGGTTTGGAGATTCCTCATCGACCTCCGTCCGCTTTGAACGCTTCCGCGCCCGAGAAGCATCTGTCGGTAAGACTGTCGGCTTGGCTGTTGAATGTAGGTGTTGAGGTTATGTTCGCAGCGTTTCATAATGCATGTATAAAAACGTCACCTTCATCTGAGTGCTCCTTGCGATTCTCTGTGCGTTGTTTGGCTTGTGCACGATTGAGCGGAGCATCTTTGGTAGAGAGCCGTTTGTGAGCAGATTTCAGATTCGCAGAAGGCTCAGCGGTTACAAGTTGGTTGTCAGGCATGGGCGCATCCTCATCATCGGATTCGATTGTGACTATGACGGGCTTGCGTTTAGAGTGCGCCTTTGGTCGAGGAGCTTCCACCAGCGTGCCTTCGTCATCTGATCGAGGCACCTCCGCTAATTTGGCTGTGACTTTGGATTTATCGGGTGGCTTTGAATTTGACGTCTGCGTCTTGCGGTCTGATGGTTGAGGATCAGCGTCGATATCTAGGTAATTATCATCTATATATGAAACAAAGATAGCTGGTGATGAACGTGCCAAGATCGCTGGCTTGAGCTTTGGTTTTCGGCGGCCGTCCCCTGCGCTTTGGAATAGGTTTGGCTTTGGCTGTTTCCGCTTCTGGGACATCGTTACCTGACAACTGGTATGGGAAATGATGTGAACAGAATGAGAGGAACTAACCATCAGTAGCTTTGACCTTTCCTTTTCCCTTACGAGTAGTAGGACCTGCTTTCTTCTTTGTCTGCGCCTTCGAGATTTTGCCTGCAAACTCAGGTAGAAGGGCCCTGCACGATGATCGACTAAGGACGATGGGCACTTAACAGTGATAACGCACCTGCCGCAGCATTTCCACTTACCAAGCCAGCTGTCGCCTCTGTGCTGGTTTTTGAACGTGAAATCTTGACCTTGGCCGGACCCCTCTGGGCTTTACCTGGCCGTCTTGTTGCGTTTGGCCTTTGATGGAGATACGCTGAGGCTTCGGTGGCGATAGGATGACTTCGCGGCCACTTTTGAAGGGGACTCCCCAGAGACAGTGCGGGCCAACAGAATATCTTTAAGAGCATTTCCCTCCGAGGGAACAAATGCACTACAGAAGGTTGGGGTGAGTTCAATATATGTAGGCAGGCACGGGGTACCGAGTACTGACCCTCCACGATCCCTGAATCGTGCCTGCTGTCTCTGAAGACGCTGAGCCTTGCTCTCCTCCACAGTCCCAGGCAGCATCGAGAGCTCACGAAGAAGTAGACGATGAAGAAAGTGTAGCGTGTCAAGACTTTGGTCAGACTTCAGAAACTGAAGTCATGTGATAAGTGAAAGTCAATCACGTGATGCGCGATTGCCCGCGTCTCCTGTCAGTCAGACTGTCTTCAGATCTTCAGACTCCAGGTCTCCCTAGGTCTTCTCACCAAGGCTCACGACTTCCAACCGCCATAATTAATGGCTTATACTCACATTGTTGACTCGCTCGTTCTGTTCATATTTTTATGCTTTATTTATCGCATTTTATGTCAGGACAACTCTACGCGCGGAATCAGAATCCGTCAAGGGACACATCCTTCGAAATCAGGTCACACATGCTCGTTTCCTTCCGGCTCCGTCTGCCCACTCATTTACATATTCCACTCTCTTCGTCTTCGTTTCGCTCACCGACCTCGAATCTAATGGTCTCAATTTACTCGGTGGATGGCTATTTCGATATGGAAGTGTCTGGCGCAATGTTGTCGGCCTCCGTGCCCGAAAGTATCTTGGAGACAAGCATAAGGTCGTCTCGATAAGAGCGAAGCTGGAATATGTTCTCTCGGAACGCGGGTTCGATGCCAGTGTGCTCGGTGAGGTTTGGATGATGACGATGCCCAGCATCTTTGGCTTCGAAGGCTTGAACCCTTTGACTGTTTATTACAGCTACAACACCTCTAACGTTCTGAAGTTCGTTGTTCTAGAGGTATGCTGTTAAACAATCCTGGGCCAGAAGGACATCTTAGCCCAATTATAGGTTCATAACACTTTTGGGGAGGGCCACGTATATGTGCTTGAGGTGGGTAACTGCGAGGACAACAACCGAGAACGAGGGTAAGTTCTTATTGTAATAGCCCCTTTGTTCTCTTACCGTCTCAATTCAGCTACGATCATCAATGGACTTTTCCCCGAAATTTCTTCGTTTCTCCCTTCAACGACCGTACCGGGTTTTACACGGTTGCTGTCAAAGCACCTTCATTGCCTCTATCTGACACCCCACGTCCGGCTGTTTCGATCTACTTGTATATGCCAGACCCTGACAACACTGACGCAATTGTCACGTACAAGCGGAAGGCTCCCGGAGTTGGACCGCTAAAGCTTACTGCGCTCCTCCGTACCACCACCTCCTCACCGCTGACAACGCATAACCTTATCTTGTCCCTCATGACGAACTTCCTGGCTCTCTTCAGCACGCTTCCTCGGATCCTCTATCAGGCACTCATCCTGCACTATAAGAAAGGGCTCAACATTCTTGCAAAACCAGACCCGTATCCGTCCATTCGGCAATCAAGCTTCGAGAACCTCACACCGGGGGGGATTATATGGCAAAAGGAAAGCTTTATTGAGAAGTACTTCCGGCAACGTTTCTATTCCTTTCTGCAGCGGCGATGTCAGGAAGTAAACATCGTTGTCACCCTCCTTTCTGGAAATCCTTCTGTTCGGCCTATCGCTTTCTCGTCTCATCTAGATGCTTCCAGCCTCCGGACCCTGACTATATCCTATACTTCCCCACAGTTTTTTATCCAAGCCTTCCTCGCGCCCTCTGCAAGCTTCCTGCTAGCATTCGGCACCGCCGAAGGGCTGTTCACTCTGTCCGACCGAGAACTGTTCCTAGAAATCTACAGCCCCCCAAGCCAATCAAACACTCTAATGTCCCGTTTGACTCACCACATGAGATCAACTGTTCTCCCCCGGGGCTCGCGTGGTCAACATCCCTCAGCCTCATCCTCTTACTGCTCCTTCATCTCTAGCCGGTTTGTCTGATCTTCTCGCCGCGAGCACAGTGATGTTGCTCGATTACTTGGAAATGCTAGTGTTTAGTGCTGCTAGGGTAAGGTTTGTGAGGGGAGACGAACCATGGTTAAGAGCACGTTGGGACAGAGCATTATTTCATACGGATATGAAGTATGAAACTCTGGTTGTCTGCGATAGAGATTGAACGAGGAAGGTCAAGACGATGATCTGAGATTTGTATTCCAGTAATAACTAGCACTTGGCAGGCATGATATCTTGTAACTTTTCGATTAAAACAGCTTGTATATATGAACTACTGTTTGTCTTCATTCTTAATCATTGTCTGTGCTAGCATAATGTGACTGGTACTCAACTGATCAACGTATATTGTAGTATATTGAAGTTCGTTATAAAAGCCTGAGTGCAAGGGTAAGCACGATCAGTACAATTCCAAGGATATTCTTTCAATTTGTCCAACGATGAAAAACTTGATGCAATCTAATAACCACGACAAGTGAGGAGGCGAATACTTAGCGTGATAGATAGGAGACAATGATTGAGTAAGTGCTATGTACTTGAGTCCCAACAATATTTTGAAGGGCTTCCCGGCTCTTCAAGCCGATGCCGCAGTCTAGGATCAATAGTGGCGTCCGGTGGTGTTATTGGGGTGAGGGACTGTGGAGGGTGTTCGGCGACTCCTTCCTTTGGGGATGGATCAACATCGTCCGAAGAATGTTGCATGTCTTCCAAATCCTGCATTTCTACATCGCCTCCTCTGTCCGCATCATCCGCTTCACTCTCTGACCCATCACCGAGATCCATTGCTTCGTCGACAGACATCACCATAGGCACGTCGCCTCCCTCTTCGTGATCATCTTCCTCGACCGCAAGTGAGGCCGCTGGCGCAGCAGACGATGAGGCTTTTCGCTTAGATTTCTCATGCCTCCGGAGCACCTTGGCGATGTACTCCTTCGCAAACTTCTTGATTTTTGCTGTCTTCTCGTCAGACAGTGCGTCCAATTTGCCATCTTTATAGCTGGAGGATTTCTTCTCCTTCTCGGCAATGATGTGCGTAAGCTGAGGAGTAAAATCAATGGACAATCCATTTGTAGAGCAGCAAGAACACACCAACCTCCTTGGCATGTTTCTTGAACTGGTCGTGGTCAAGCTGCTTTGAATACTTGGACATGCATTTGACAACGACGGCGCCCACGAGCTTCAACAGCCTCTTCTCCTTATTCGCCTCCCTTTCCTCTGTTGTCTGAGTCTTCTTCGGTGGTCTTTCTTTCTTCGCCTTTTTCTCCTCTGGAGGAGGCGACGGAGGGGGGGCCTTGGCGGCCTCCGCCTCGGCAGCTGCTTTTGCAGCGGCAATCACAGCAGCAATTTCGTCTTTCGATCGCCTATGAACCATTGGCCGATGAGAAACGGATGCCCACTGACGCTGAATAGTAAGAGCAGGGGTAGGGGTAGAGGTAGAAGGCGGGCGTTTAGGGGCGGGGCGGAAATGGTGTTGCTCGTACTGGTCTTCCCATTTCGGCTTCTTGAGTGGGCGGAGTTCCCCTTCTAACGACTCGAACATGGTAATGTGGTGCTGAGGTTGCTCTTCCTCGCCATCCTACATATTTTTAATGATACTATGCGCTTACTGGAAACGGAATGTTAACTTACAGCTTTAACTCGCTTAGGAATGCGATATGCGATTTCGAGGGTGTCCCAGTGGTCCAAGAGCTACAAATATACCGTTAGAATGGTGATGGGTCTAAGAATGGTGGTGATAACCTTTTGGGCTAGTCCTCTCATGGTTTCGTTGTCCGACTCGAGACACACTCGAACAGGTATGGTGATCTTCGAATCGTCAACCTTGTTCCTCTGGATAAGCGGCCAGCGGCCCATGGCCTCCAAGGTCTGTAAGAGTTACGTTACTATGTGACCACTCCTACTTGAGAATAATGACTCACAGCAATTGTGATATCGATGTCTTTGGCGTGATCCTCGAGAATATTGTGCATTAAACTGAAGCCTCGCAACCTCATAACCTGGCGTAGTGCCGCTTGGTCCTCGGTGATCTAAAACAATGCATTAGACTTCCCAACAAGATCAATAATAGGGCATACCTTGATTCGAGTAAGAAGTTTGGAAAGGACTTTCTTACTCTGTGTCTGCCTGATTGCTTGAACCAACTTTGGAATGTCCTTTTCAAGAAGAGGTTTGAGTTCTGGCTGAAAGACGGTGAGTAACAGAAGAGACTAGAACGATCGCAAGGCATACCATATAGTCCTCGTCAAGCTTTCTGCCCTTCTTTTTCTTACTACCCTTGAGGCCCAGCTTCTCCACTTCGTCGGTAATACCCAATGCTAAGAAAACAGGAGCATTGGCAATTAAAAGCAATGTATTCGCTGGCAGACGCACCATCGAGATAAAGGTCATCCATCCCAGCAATATCAGTCTGGGTCTTGCCGCCCAGGAAGCCTACACAGTTGGCCTCTCCGCAGTAACACGGTTGTGCTTCATGCCTTGGACGTATGAGCTCACCTGAAAGTCAATAAAGAACTGAGCTTACCCGTAACGGTCCACATTGTAATTGAAGGTGAGTTCCTCATCTTTACGTATGTACCTGTTTGCGAAGATGCCCATGCGGACGTGCTGTCCCACTGTCCATTTCGCAACGTAGCAGTTTGGGTTGCAACTATGATTCGCGAATCTGCCAATACCGCCTCGCTTTGTAGCATCGATGTACTGGAAACCCGACGGAAGATCATCAGTGACCTGCGGAGGAACGAGAAGGTGAGGCCACGTACTTCATCTTTCTGCAACATCATGAAGTAGAAGTGCTTGACTCCTTCCTCCGCATATTGACGCATACGCTTCATAAAGGAAGGGTGACTGACAACATCGCCGACATACTCATAGATGAATGCATCCCTAAGCAATGTGAGGGGCGTATAAGCTTCAGAAAAAACGAGGTAGCTCACTTTGAAAGATCCGCGCCCGTTCGAAGACCAAAACCCTTCTTTTCCGTCTGCACTATCTCAATATCGGCGTACTCCTTGCGCTGAAACCTGAATACGTGCGATTGAGGATGCAGCATGTTAAGCAATGGCAATGGGAGAATGCAGGAACAAAAGGCTTACCGTTGGTTCTGACAGTAAACCCGACAGCGACAGTCATCTGGGAGGCACTCCACCTGTGTGAGCCGATTGATACAGTCTGACTCGTGCCCACAGGCATCCGATGGGTCGTCGACACCTGCGCAGTAAGACCTTAGAGTCTACAACTACTCTACTCAAGAGGGTATCAGACCAACCATGCTCATATTGACAATCACAAGTCATACTCTCTCCCTCCTCTCTTGAGCGCCCAAGCGTCCCATACTGATAGTGGTTGTCGGGTATCTCTACAAATGTTGCGTGAGCGGCGGCTTCCGCGCGCGGAAGGTCGCCAATGAGCTGTGGGCCTGTCGGTTTGGGTTTTACATTGGCTGCGGATTCAGAAGATTCTCGCTTGAGGGGCGGTGATGGCTCCGGCTTGGAGGGCTCAGTGTCTACTGGAGGGAAAAGAGACTCTTCTAGCTTGATATCCTCCTCTAGCTTTGGTTTAATATCCACAGGAGGGCTCTTGCTCTTAGAGCAAGATTTAGACATTGTGGTAGGGGTGTAAGTGCTCGAAAGCGTGAGTCCGCGGTTAGAAATAGGAACAAGACCTCTGACGAAGGAGAGGTCAACGTTAACAATAACAACTTCAGCTCCAAATCCTATACAGGCGTATAGAGAGTGCCAGTATGAAACGCTATAAAATAATGTATAAATGAGTTCATATAAGTTTGAGAAGGTGAAACTGACCTGACGACTTGTGTTGTAAAAAGTCACGGGCTACGGCAATATCGTAGTGAGCCCGATCTTCCAGCAAGCAGTCACTAATGGCTGCGATTACAACTTCCAAGAAACGCAAGCGCGAGTTAGACGACACTCAAAGGGTGTCCTTTGCGCTCTCAGACCAGCCTGCAACGCAGCTCGGTCCCGTTCTTGGTGGGTGCAGATGGTTGTCACAGTTGAAGCTTTTCAATTCAAGCAAAGCCGGTGGTGCCACGTCCACTAGCTAATTTCCCCTCCGTCAAGCCCACAAAATCTACTTCTTTCAAATGCTACAAGACACAGACACAAAAGCCGACGATGGACGATGAGGAAATGCCGTTTGTTGAGATGCCGATGGTGATTGCGGGCGAGACAGAAGCTGTGGACTTTTACTCCTCTGAAGAAACACGACGGGGTTCAGTGGGCAGCAGGTGCGTGCAAACATTCTGCGTTTATTGTTGAATATTGAATCCTCGTATCCGTCTATTCATCATTTAATTCGTAGATACCTTGTCGGAGTGCACAATAAACGCACCGGCATCACAACCCTTCGAGCTGCTCCATTGCACATCCTCACACATGAGGTTAAAGCCCTCAAGGGTCTCAAACCAGCTGCTGTCTCTACTCTTCAGCGGCTTGAGGCCCGCGCCGCACTTGGGGAAACGTTCGGAACCAAGAAGGCGAAACTAGCCATCCGCGCGCAAGAGCGCAACAAAGTCGATGTTTCTGCAATGGAGGGTGTTGCAGGTCACCTCCAAGAGAGTATTTTTAAAAATACATCCACACTACCATCGAAAGGCTTGTTTGTTGTCTCTCCACACCGTCTTCATTCTTAACGGTCTCTCTAGAGGAAGCAAAAGCGAATGCGGACAGCACTCGTTTAATTCCGCAGTACGACATCGATGCTCTCAACCCGAGCGATATTTATCCCTTGCACAATGTGATTCCCAAGCCTGAATGGAAGGCGCTGTCCATTTCTGCTTACATGGATGCAGGCGGTAGTGCCGAGCGGGTCGCTCTTCTCCCCTTCAAGCGTTCCAACTGGATCAATGACCATTTGACACTTGCATTTGCCTCTCCCTCACCGAACAAGACCACTGTGTATGTAGAGGTGTTGTTCGTCACCAGAACTCACTGACACGGTGATATTTCCAGAAAAATGCTCATATGCATCTCAACAATGATCGCCTTCCACAAGGCCACCTTTAAAGATATCAATAAGGACGTCATTCAACAGAGGCTCCCTATGGTTCCTAGCGTCGTTATTGATGGACTTCTATCACGCTTCACAGAGACCGCACGCGGGTCCATGGAGTACGTCCTTTACACCTTCCTCGGGGTAGTAGTCCTCAAAATTTCCCAGGGCACGAAGGACATCTGAAAAAGGGACTATGCTTCTGACGCACATGTTTGCATTATGCCTTCACGTTGACGATTTTGCAACCGACACAAGCGTTCTCGCTGCTGATTTGAGCATGGAACCGCTGAAGTAGGTCTTTCAGCAGCAATAGTCATGCACTGAATTCATGCCTTGGCAGAGTCAATATGTTATTCAAGTCCTTAGGTACGCGAAACCTGATTTCAATCGTCTTTGTCCCTCACTGACTGTGTTCGCCTTACCAGGCTGCAAAATCAACAAACTAACACCATCCGACTTGAAGCGTTTGGGTCTGCCCGATTCTGCGGGAGACGTCAAAAGGGCCATTCTAAAGACACCTTTAGAGTTTCCGAAGCCCCGGATGAGACGGCGGACGTAAGATCTGAGTGCCTGTACTCGAGAGCATCCCAATAGAGTTTCTGATCTTTATCTTCTTCCATGGAGTCGAGGAGATATTCCTAGGTCCTGGAAGGTGTCAGAACGATAGTGTCTAAGTGACGAAGACTTTCAGTTCAGAGTTACCGGCCTTCCAATAAGTAGCCGGGGGATCTAGTATGTAAACTCCAACAAGGCACCAGGCACGATTTCTTGTTGCAAGTTCCAGAGCGGTGACGAAAGATTCCGCTGCTGGAATCAGTCATTCTTGATGCACATATGAGTCTTGAGACGGTCGCATATCCAACTGTTACACGTTCTACATGTGAAATGTACACACTACAGATGCTGGATTCCTTCGTATGATCTCACCTCACACCAATTTGATTACTACCTTTCCAACATGCTTCTGGCTTTCGAGGTACGCATAGGCCTCAGTAGCCTCCTCGAAGGGGAAGACTTTGTCTACCACTGGGCGAATTTTGTGTGCTGTAAGGAGTCGGTTCATGTCCTCGAACCTACCAGCCACATCAATACAATAGACATAGAAAGCGCATTTGAACCACGTACTGTTTGACGGAGCCAATTGAAATTGAGCGAAAGATGATCGCTCTCCTCATGCCATGGAGTAGCGGAATTCCGCTGTCGCCCTGCGTAGATATTGTCAACGGTGTAAGTGAAGAATACAACTGTGACGCATACCCCGGATACGAAGCCGATGAGATGAATCCAGCCTGCATAACGTACTGCATTGCAACTTTTCAGCATAGTGTTGGGCCCTCCAACCTAGGACAATATTTGATTAAGTTCGCAACGATCGTGAATGTTTGGCGGACTGACTTCGATGATGTGATCAACCCCACGGCCGCCAGTCTGATAGCCTAATGTAAGGCGTGCTGTTACAAAGGTCACGGGAATAATCATACAATATTCAAGACTTCTTCGTCCTAATTATCGTTCTTCTTGTAGTTGATGATGTGCTGAACGCCCAGTTTCTTTGCAATCTGCAACTTTTCATCAGAAGACGATGTGGCGATGACGGTCGCACCAGAAGCGAGGGCAATCTGGGCGCCGAAGCTAACAGATCAGCTCAGACATAGGTCAATGTTATTGGTGAACTGTAACGTACATTGATACGCCGCCAGTACCAAGAACGAGGACGTAGTCCCCACCTTTGAGGGGGACGGGTCCAAGAAAAGCGTTGTAAGCCGTTAACGCCGCACATCTGACGAGATCTGAGTAATAAGTATGTCGAGATAAGAAGAGACATACGGAAGAGTCGACCCTTCTTCATACGAAAGATGCTCTGGGATGCGGACCATGGACTGAAATAGGCATTCGCAACCAATACAACGCTAAAATCGGAAGAACACATACGTGAACGGGGACATTGATGTACTCCCGGAGCACAGCCATCGATGTGGCCACCAAGTCCAGTAAATTTGATGTCTTCAGTGACGTCGCCATGGATATGATCCAATGCAAAGTTAGGGCAGACGCGATCTCCGACTTTCCACCCCTTAACTTCTTGCCCAAGTGCAACGATCTCCCCTGCGCCATCAGAACAAGGAACGATGTCCCAATTTTGCCTGTGAGATCCGTGTTGAGTGTGAATCAAGTTACAAGAACAATACTAACTGTGAACTAGATTCCCCCTGGAGACCATCAGGTCACGATACTGCGAGTACGTTGAAACTCTGGCAGTTTAACATCACAATGAGAACAGACCTGCAGAGAGACAGCATGGATCTTGATGGTGACCTCGGTAGCCTTCGGCTTAGAGAGAGTCGCTGATTGAAGCTTCAAGTTCTGGTGGCCGTCACCCCTCACATCACCGTTTGCGAGTCAACGCCGACCCCTGTTAGTAAGCATAGAAAAGCCACGCGTACTTGAGTGCGATATTCACGAGAAATGTTTGGGAGAGACATCACTGCTTCAGCCGTGTGCATATAAGATCTGGTGGAAGATAGAATATCAGTTCCTGCAGATTGCCACATCATTTATAGTTCAATATTAAGATTAATGGTGGGAACCAAGTGCATCCTAGTGCATCCCGGTGAGATGGTGGCAC
Organism: Suillus lakei; assembly: GCA_016628065.1. Classification (NCBI taxonomy): domain Eukaryota; kingdom Fungi; phylum Basidiomycota; class Agaricomycetes; order Boletales; family Suillaceae; genus Suillus; species Suillus lakei. The sequence continues at coordinate 75,868 of JABBWA010000070.1, read as the reverse complement.
CTGCGACTTGGTGGAGGTTTTGCACATTGATTGTCAGCTTCCAAAATTCGCACATATATTGTTCGATCATCGAGGATGGACGGGGAATCCACGGAAAACGGGTAGTCTCAGTCAGACCGAAAGAAAGAAGATCGTCATTCTTCATTTCAAGGAAAACGGATGTAACTGAAGCACTCAAAGCGTAATGTCTGGGAACGATGCCAGATGGACATAGGCACTAGTGATTGAATTCTGAGAACTAAAAACCGGACCATAGGTTCGGTTCTCCCAACAAGTAGAATACCATAGATCGCACCTTTATTCAGCCCGCTAATCATTGGCCCGGTTCTGGTTCAGCAAGGATCTGAACCAAGAACCTATCCAAAAAAAGACAAGACATCATTTTTCTTTTGTTTTGACCGTTCTGAGTATGATGCGCACTCTTACCTGCGCCTCTCCTAGAAGGTGACTTATTAGGACAGCGTATAGGACGAGGAACATGAGCAAACATATTAATTAGGAGGTAGATTTCATTAAGGGCATGGAGGTGACTGGGGTAGCGGGCGGAATTTTACTGCTATGAAACAAAAGTAGTACTACAGTGCCAAACTTAGAACAAATTCCATCACTTACCGCATCTACAATCCCGACATCCAACGGAATGAATTCGTTCTACCTGGACGACTTCTTGATAAGGCACCAAATGATCAGATTCAGGATCGCAGGCAAAATCGATAATGGTTCAGCCGTTCTGGTATTCTTCACCGTCAGCTCCTATAATTACGCTTACAGAGGCAACTGCACATAAATTGAATGAGTTGCACTTGAGTTGCACAAAAGTCTGTCCTTCAACGCAAGGAGTGTAGCGCTAATACTTGCGCACTCAACCTACGAGTACCCGCGGTTATGGCGTGCTTCACTGCAGTTTGGACTTGCCAGATAGAGTCTGGACCACGTCTTTGAGAGATTTGAAGGGCGTTGACGTATGCAGTGGTCGATGCACTGGCAAGCAAAGTGCGGAATTTAAAAATTAGCGCCGATTGTGCCGCTGCCTGTAATCATGATTATCTGAATCTACGTCCACGGATCGTGTAGCTAGCCTAGTGCGGACACGTCAGTTTAACGTTCTACTCCTGCCACGTCTGCATGCTATGATCAAGTCCACTCATGGGTTTTAATATTAAGGTTTCGTACCACTTCTGTCCCTATCTGCTTCTTCCGAGGGACTTTAGTAGTACCACACTTTCAGTGCCAGCAACTTGGTTCTGATTGGTAATTGTTCAAATTCCGCGCCTCTGCCATGAGAGATCGACCAGCGGCTATGCCACTCGATATGAATTCAAATGATAGAATACTATATTTGGCCATCTACGCTCGTTATACGAGCGTATACGCCAGACTGGTCATGAGCCTATATAATAATTGGTTGCACACAAAGCGGCAGTAGTACAGTACGGTAGCGTAGTGGGCCGGGCCTTCGGCAGCTGAATTCGAGCGCAGTTTGAACACCGCCCAAAAGGGACTCATGCCGACCAAGTACCAGTGACGCACATAGTACCCGCTTGGAGAGTAGAGGGCGGTCCTCCTTAATTTGTCTGCAACAGACAAGTAACCACTTCAGCAAACAGCAAGTGGCGGGTGCCGAGAGGAAATGTTGCCATTATACGCACCAAATGGGATCCTGGTATAGTAATGCTTGCTCCTGGAATCAATAGTGAACTCCAGCAAGGTATCAGGGCATAATTTTTTCTCGCAAGTTACGGGGAGTGAAGAGTGTTCATTAATATTCAGTTGCCAGAGCATTTGTCGTTCCCTGCACACTATGCACAGATGAGTCTCTAGATAGTCGCATATTGAATCAGTGTTACATATCTTACACATATATATGGTACAGATGCTAACATTGGATGGCTCGATACCTACACTTGACCCTCGAATGACCACACCTCACACCAATTTAATTACGACTTTTCCAACATGCTTCTGGCTCTCGAGGTACGCATAGGCCTCAGTAGCCTCCTCGAAGGGGAAGACCTTGTCTATCACTGGGCGGATTGTATGCGCTGCAATGAGTCGGTTCATGTCCTCAAACCTACCAGTCACTTATCAGTACAATAGAGAGAGCGAATTTGGATCATACTGTTTCACAGAGCCAATCAAAATTCCGCGGAAGATGATTGCTTTCCCGATCGCAAGGCCTACGGGAATGCCATTGTCGCCCTGCATAAATAGTGTCAATGGTGTCAATAAAGATACAACTATGAAGCGTACCCCGGATACGAAACCGATGACATGAATCCACCCTGCATAACGTATGGCATTCGTACATTTCAGCATAGTATTGGGCCCTCCGACCTGTATCACATTTGGTAAGTTCAAAACAATGGTGCATTTTTGGGCAGACTGACTTCGATGATGTGGTCAACCCCACGGCCGCCGGTCTAAATATATCAGGCGCGCTCATGCAAAGGTTACAAGAATAACATACAATATTCAAAACTTCTTCGTCCCATTTATCGTTCTTCTTGTAGTTGATGATGTGCTGCACACCCAGGTTCTTTGCAACTTGCAATTTTTCATCAGAAGATGATGTGACGATGACGATCGCACCAGAGGCAAGGGCGAATTGGGCGCCAAAGCTAACAGATTAGTTCGTACATGAGTTGATATTGTTGGTGCACTGTGACGTACATCGATACGCCACCGGTACCAAGAATGAGGACATAGTCTCCGCCTTTTACGGGGACGGGTCCAAGACAAGCGTTGTAAGCTGTCAACGCCGCGCATCTGGCGAAAGACTGAGTAACACGCATATCAAGATAACGACAGATAGTCAACTTACGGAAGAGTCGACCCTTCTTCATACGAAAGATGCTCTGGGATGCGGACCAAGGACTGAAATAGGCATTCGCAACCAATACAACGCTAAAATCGGAAGGACACATACGTGAACGGGGACATTGATGTACTCCCGGAGCACGCCATCGATGTGGCCACCAAGTCCAGTAAATTTGATGTTTTCAGTGACATCGCCATGGATATGATCCAATGCAAAATTAGGGCAGACGCGATCTCCAACTTTCCACCCCTTGACTTCTTGCCCAAGTGCAACGATCTCACCTGCACCATCAGAGCAAGGAACGATGTCCCAATTTTGCCTATGAAATCCGTGTTGGGTGTGAATCAAGTTACAAAAATAATACTAACTGTGGGTATATTCCTTTGGAGACCATCAGGTCACGATACTGCGGGTATGTCGAATCTCTGGCAGTTTAACATCACAATGAGAACAGACCTGCAGGGAGACAGCATGGATCTTGATGGTGACCTGGGTAGCCTTCGGCTTAGAGAGAGTCGTTGATTGAAGCTTCAAGTTCTCGTGGCCATCACCCTACCATGTCACCGTTTGTGAGTCAATGTCGACCCCTGTTAGTAAGTATACAAGTCACGCGTACCTGGGTGCGATATTCACGAGAAATATTTGGGAGAGACATCACTGCTTCAGTGGGGGAATCTGGTGGATATCAGTCCCTACAAACTACTACACATTTATAGTGTAAGAATAAGGTTAATGATGGAACCCAGTGCGTGTTAGTGCGTCCGAGTGCGCCACGCGACTTGAAGTGGTATAGATATCATTGTACAGAGGTTCTGTTTCTCAATTGGGCCATCAAGTTCCAATCGCCCAACCGCCCTCCGATGGGGGTTGACTGGGGCAATTGTTGCCAATAATGTTGGGTGATGACGAACGATAGATGAGTACGAGGGCAGTCGGAACGCTTGACGAATCGGATTATAAATCACGATATGTCAGACGGACCTTGGTGATATGTCAGATAATGTAGGAACCAGTAAACTAATCAGTGTACCTGTAGTATAAAATACGGACAGTGTCTGACGAACATCTCAGTCCAATAGACTGAGATGTCGTGTGCTTGATGAACTGGAGTCACTAAGCAGTGTCAAGCTCACCACTCGGTGCATGACACTACGCTGCATTGTCAAGATCGTCGTCAAGACATGTATTGCACCTTGCGGGACCGAGAGTCTATGTATCCTTGAGATCAACAGTAAGCCTGACACACACTTCCGACTTTCCCCTCCTGGATTTCTCGCTAAACGAACCACGGTCAACGACCTCCGGATTGTTCCCTCGTGGCTTTGCAGACACAGGGAGGCGTACGAGGCGTCATTAGAGGTTTATCTTTTGAGCTCTCGAACTAATTAGAATCGAAAGGCCAGGAAATTCAGATTTGCGACTTATATCGATAAGTTACTGACAGAGTTGTGTTTGTTGATTCCGGGAGTGCTTTCCAATTCCGATTCCGATTCCGAAGTCATGGAGCAACTTGAACGTTCAAACGTTCAACGTTGCAACTATCATAAGATGATCAAGGAGAACCGAACTTGTTCTTCTCAATGAGATCCAGAACATCCACCAGTCACTGCAAGTACCAAATTACTAATGATAGAAGAGTCACAAGATAGAACACCACTGGAGCTCGGATGCAGCTCAGTCACTCGGACTCTGGGCCCATCACACCATCCTTCTTCTGCATGTTTTTGCTGCGGCTTCTGCCTCGTAACCTGTAATTTAGAATTGCATTACATGGAGCCTGCACCATCTCATCTAGTAGGCGATCATAATCTGATCGAACCTTTCGAGATCAAAGTTCATTGGGATGATATCTTAGCGCCACTCAAAAGGTATATATAAGGTCCATTCTACTTGCGAACCCTCCGAATTTGCTCCCTTTCAAACATCGTTGCGATGAAGTACGTGTCACGGAAGTTCATCGACCTCATTCAGGGCGCTACATCCAAGTGGGCCAACTGGGATCCACCAAAAAAGATCGCAGTATGTAAAGGGCCTACTTGATTTCAATTGACCTGACAAAACACAGGTGGGAGACTATGGGATGATCATCAATGAAACCGGAGAATTCAATTGGGAAGGGAATATATACAGTTCACATTTCCAGGAGCAGCTTCAATCGTCCCAGTTCAAGTTCGACTTTGACTTGTCGGATCAGGCACTTCGCCCGGAGGAACAGGAAGGAGGGGACGACAAATTCATTGTCAAATCGTGGGGTGTCACTACCAAGGAAATCAATGTATCTCCTGAAGCGTATGTGCTATTGCAGTGCTTCAGTGCTTGTCCGCTCATATATCTGACTTTATTGCAGTGACATGCAGGGTACACCGAATGTCGCTTTCAAACTGAATCTTCAATTCGACAGCAATAAACAAGCAGCTGTGCTAGTCATGCACAAGCCAAGATACAGCAGCCTCCCGAACGACGAGCGCATCATCAGGCTGCTCAAGTCCATGCCTGATATCATTAAAGGGAAATACATCATTACCGAAGTGATATCTTGCGCAGCGTACATGATGCATCTGTCTGACAAGAGTAAGTCCGGTATATGCAAATCGAATTTCAACGGTGTTCATACCTGGTGTAGAAGCGGAAAGCTTTTCTGTAACACTCAAAGCCACCGCGCCTGTTGCGCCTGCTGCTACTGCCAGAGGGGCAGTCGATTTCGTCTGGTCTTCGGAAGCTACCCAAGGTATATCCCGTCAAGGTAGCGACCCGACTGCAGGATATATGCCTTTGTACAGGCTGAAAATGCCACGTTCCAAGTTCTGGCTGCGGCCTTTTGGTTACCACGGAAATGAGCAAAGTTACGATGCGATCGACAGGTGAGTTGAAATTGTTTCGTGGCTCAGTAATGCAATGGCCTCTTTGCAGGTGGGAGGATATCGACCCACCTTGGAACCCCCTCGACGACGAGGGCGAAGAGGTCGAAATCTATGATCCAGTATGTTTTCAGTGTCTTCTACTAGAACCTGGCTTGATCAATCTCTCTCCAACAGGAGATGCATGGTGACTTCGGCGTTTTCAATGACGGCTATCCTGAGTAAGGGTTGCTCCTGCACAAACTTTTCAAATGTCTTATGTACCTCTCGCAGCAATCACGACGACGACGACTTATGATCATTCACGAATGGTCTGTTACTCTGAGTCAAAGACCAAAATTGTGCCACCACGTATGTACAAACAGTGAAACCATAGTCAACCCAGTAATCTTCATGTTCCTGCTATCATATGATGAACAAAGTACAGATAGCATGATACTGTCTATCACTTGAAATTTTGAAAGTGCACTTCGGAATAGTCGTATGCCAGGATGGGTAAAGTAAAAGCCAGCATGGCTTGGGCATGACGTTGGCAAAGTTTCTTGTCATGCGACGTAGCGAAGCTATGCATGCTTGGGGTTGGGTTGCGATTGGGGGAGTGGAACAGAATGCCACAGGCAATGTCGACCCTGCGGGTTTCAATGTCGGGAACCACCCGCAACAAGGTTTTGAGGATAGTCGCATCTATTGACTTTTCTTTCTTTCTTATATGCTTCCCTATGGTTGTACTTGCAGTCTCATCGGATAGCACTGTAAATTTATAATTTATAACTTAAGCTTGTTGAAATTCAGCGACTTGGCAACATGTCGGATGCTAGTGCGAAACGCACGGAGTTTGGTTAGTCAAATGGCAGTAACCGAAGATACTAATGCTCATATTCTGGACACTGTACATACCTGTAGCAGTGCAATATCCACATGTACAATAAACAGAATAAATAGCTCATCGTCATAAAAGAACCACATACGCTAGACCTGGTTTAGGGGTTCGTAGCCTCTCCGACTGGAGCCCATACCCATCCGCATGCTGAGCTTGCCAAGCAGGCTCTTACTCCTGCTGCTGCTGGGGCCTTCGTGATCGTGCTCAAGGTCGCCCCGTTCCGCTTCCTTCCGTTTCTTAGCCTCCTCAAAGCCTTCCAAAGGGACATCATACACCTGGCCATACTCCACGCCAAGCTCCTTGCCCATAGTCCAGAAATCCCTGCAGTTTCGTACAGCTCCGAAGTCAAATGGATTGCGTGCATGCGACGTGAGTCCGCGTGCGGCGCGTCCACGCGTGAACCGATCGAGGCCGAGGAGGTTGAGTAGGAAGGCGGTACATGTTCCGGGTGCGGTGAGGGCCCCGCAGAAAGTGTGGTTATGTGCCTGTTTGTGGGCACCACCCTCTGCTTCGCTGTCGGTGTCGCTATTCTGCTGGTGAGCGCCATGGTGGTGCCGATGCCCCATCTGGACACCGGCACCCCCACTACCGGCGGCGAGGGTGCCACGACCGCCCATGAAGCCAAAACGCCCGAGGTTGGAGACCTCGAACGTTGTTAGCTGTCTAGTCACTTGCCAGTACTGCGTCACGAGAAGCACAGAAGTCCATGTCAGTTGCAGCGCTGACCATAGCGAGACGCAAAGAAGGAATCCATCCTTCAAGGCTGGCTCGCAGAGGATTGCGGAGCAGTCGACGGATTCGGACGATAGTACCGACCGGAAATCTGTCATTACTCAGATGAGACTCTTCGACAAGATGACGGTCGAGAACATACATTCATAAACGAGGTAGTCAAACAACACGATGTCGATGACTAGCGTCGAGACAAAGAGTAAAAACTGCCTGTGGTTATTTGCCCCAACTACGAACTGTATCAGAGTTGTAGTGTCGGTATTCAAAGAATTTAGCTTACCACAGTTCCAGACCCACGGACAATGGCTATGACGAACGGGGTTCACTTTTGTAGCACTCTAACAAAGGATGAGACATACTGGTCACTTCGCGCTACACATCGATCACAAACACGACAGTGTTTTGACCGTAGCGGTTTCTTTGCCTGTGTGAAATGTTGACATAAATGTGTACCTTACAAGATTGACACGTACCATGCATTGTATGCAGAATGTTTGCCCATTGAGTCTGCCCTCTGAAGCAAGGTCTTCGATGATCTGCAGTCTCCGTTAGCATGTGCCAATTCATTCTAGAACACTAATAGACTCACTGCCTTCAATTCTCCGTCATGTGCTGGTCGAGGACAAAGACCTGGGTCCAAAGTAATGGCACGGAAGAAGTTGTATAGACATAGACCAAAGATGATTGCGAAAGCCAGGTGGACAAATGCGTGCGATTCTGTCTCTGGAGTGATGTCAGCCCGCAGCTGCAAAATTCTAGTTTATGGCGTACGTTGCACAAGCCGCGTTATCCAGCAGTAACCAACCCATAGCATCGACCCTGCGATGATGCCTGCGAAATATGGGCTTTGGTTTACTGTTCCAACGTAGGTGTTCTTATTCAATAGTACCCGGGTCACGATCTGCTTGTCATGAGCTATCATATGGTCATGACAAATTGTCGCCACTTACATGATGCATGGCAAAAAACTCGGCCATGGCGAGTATGATGCCGGTATACCACGGCAGAATAGCAAGAGTTGTGAAGATGAAATATAGAAACAAGGAAGGCAAAACGAAGATAGCAATTTTGGTATTGCGCTGAAGCCGGATCAGAAAATACAGAGGGAGATCAAAGGGAGCGAACGGACCTCGTTCAATGGTTTCGCTTTAACCACACCATGTTCTGTCAAGCCACCCTCTTCCATGGCTCTCTTCCACGCGCCCAGGCTCTTTAATTCAACAGCCATATCTCTTGGTGTACGGCTCTCAAGATCTTTTGCGTGCATGTCTGCGCCCATCTCAATGAGGCGGCGGAGGATAACTCGATTGCCTCGAACCACAGCCCAGTGTAAGGGGGTAAGCCCGGCATCATCTTTCAAGTTAGGATTCGCGCCGTGCTTAAGCAGAAGATCCACGGACAACGCATCGCCTTGATACGCGGCCCACATCAAAGACGTATGGCCTTGTAAGTCACGAGAGTCGACGTTTACAGGTTGATGCAGCAAGTAAAGGAGCGGCATCACTGATGATGAGTGTGTCACGAGGTGGAGGGAGTTGTAGCCTTGGGTGTCAGCGATGGTTGGATCAGCATTGTGGGATATGAGGAGTTGCACGATGTAGAGGTATCCATTGCGTGCGGCCCATTGCAGAGGGGTAGCCTGCAGATCACCCCCTATTGCATCTATTTCCGCGCCCTGTTCTATGAGATAGCGGCAGGTCGCAAGCTGGGCATTTATCGCTGCCCAGTGAAGAGGAGTGCTGCGGACATTCATGAGTGTGGCAAAAGCGTTTAAGAGTTTAAGCTTACACGTTCTGGTCATCTCTGTCTGTAACCTTGCATTTTCCTGACTCTACGAGTTCACGAATGGCACTGAGATCCCCGCGCTGTGCTGCTGAAATTATTTCTGCCTGTGTGACCGTTAGTTGGAGACTGCGGGAGTGAACAAATACTAATTACCACGGGTTCAACTTCAACTGAAGGTTGAGAGTAAGATATATTAGTCGCGGTAGCTTGCTCATGAACTACTTGAGTTGTAGGGTCGGATTTTTTGGGTTCATTCATGTCGTTCGTGCGGTCGTTGGCTGTCGTGGTCGTTCAGCTCACAAGAGCTGAATGCTATCCACGTGAGCTGATGACGTGACGATGTGACGTGACTACCATCAATAAACCCTAGAGTCGGGTTAGGGTTCTACAACTTCTCATTCCCCTTCTTCCATGACTGCAACAGAATTATTCCTGGTAGTTGCATCAGGGTATATCCCCTGTCTAATAGTTCAGAGCAGATTTCTCACTTATATTCTGAAGAGGATTCCTGTTCATCAGCTGCCGCATCTTCTTGCAAAAGAAGCTGTACAAGGACCTTCAACAACTCGCCCCGCAAGACACGTTGCCAGGGTCCGCAGTGACTCCGCAATCGAGTAGCACACAACCATGGCATTCAACACTCGCGCAGACGTGTTTCTCACTTTGCTTTTCTGAATGCAGTATCCTGTTCTGCATGCTCATGTGCCAGGGTTTGGATTGGTTGGAACCGAGGTGTGTCATAGCTCCGTCGTGCGAGCTCTCTGCAGTGACTGAGTCTGTACGGGCATAACAGAACTCGCCTTCTGAGCTGGCGAATAGCGCTATTCCTTCTATTGCTCACGATTCTTTTACTTGTTCCCATATCGTTCAGTCTCATCCTAACCTATCGTCCTGGTAAGATGCCATATTACCTCCTGTTCACCCAGTCGTCTTCTAATGGTCTCTAGATAATCCAGGTTTTGTGCAATCTCGTGCATTGCCGATCCGTGTTGCTTTTGCATTAGCACCTGTAGCACTGTTCATCTTTGCACTTTCATACATTCCACTCCCCGCCGAACTACTCTTTTACAACCCGCTAACAGCGGTCACTGCGCGGCTAGTCACATTGGGAACCACGGTCCTCGGACTACTTTCCGGACTTGGTGCGGTTAGTGGTGCATGGGGCATCGTCAACTGGTCTCGGTGAGTGGACTCTCGACCAGTTGCACTACTACTCAACTTCCAAAGATCAACACCAACGGCGTCATCGATTGCATCTGCTGAAAACGCCCTTGAAAGAGTGAAGAACGATCTGCGGGATCGTTCTCGTGATTTGGATGACTATTCAAGCTCAAAGGTACTGTGTGCCAGCATAAGGCATCGCACTCCGTCTCAAATATTTTAGCCACAACCTGATGGGTCATGGTTGTCACGCATGTCGTTCAAACGAAATACACGTACGTATGGTCTGTCTGTTTCATCCGAACCTGTATTTATATCGTTGATTCTTTGCAAGAACAAAGCTCAATGCAGCAGGAAGTTATTGGTCTTCAAGCTCTTGAAGAGCAGATGAACCTTCGTGTTGTTGCTCTCAAACGCAACCGGATTGCAGCAGAGTACGAAGAGTCATTCACGGGCAAAACTATTACGTGGTCATGGGCAGTTTATTGCGTCTGCCGAGTATGCAGTGTAAGTGGCCTTCCCCTCGTTGTGAAACTCTCAGTCACCTCTATCCTAGTCAGCCTTCAATATTCTCTCTCCGTCTGTGTCGAGCTCGGGTCCCTCTTCCGCATCATATGGGGATATTGTTGCGCACGTACTTGCATGGCTGTTCTCTCTCCTTCCCTTGTCTGCGACAGGAGATGAAGGAAAACCACAATTTGACATCCCATCTCTTTCCAAACAAATTAGTCTTTCCCTTGTGGGCGTCATCATCTTATGTTCCCTCCGCTTGGTGCTACGTGGTGTCACAAGAGTGAGTTGTCTGTTGAGCATTCATTTCAGCTCACATTTTGACGTCCCACAGGCATTTCATGTCACATCGCGTAAAACATCAGCATCACTGATGTTATTGACCCTCGCGCAGCTCATGGTATTGACGAACCACTCTTTGACGTTTCTCGTGTGACTAATTGGGCACTTAGGGCATATATCTCCTGTCGACTCTTGTCCAGCTTCGGACAACCTTTCCGCCCGCGGCATCCCCTGTGATAGGTGACTCTCAAGATCCTCAGGGTCCGTCTGATGATAGCATGAACTTGTTTGCGTCGCTGCCGGAGTACTCGTTATTCGGTGGCTTGTTTGATTGGTCATTCCTTATTGGTGCGGCAGGATGCGCACTCGCTCGCTGGGCGAGAAGATCGTTTGAAGGAGATGACTTGGACGTGTAGTCTTCGAACATTCGGTGTACATGTACTTAGTAAATACTTGCGCTCTTACGATTGACGCACACGCCCATTGTTTGGTCTTGTTGAATTCCCAAGCTCATGCCTATTCTGGCAACGTGGGGCACCTGCCTAATCCAGTCTGACGGGAGGCCCGTGCACTCGTTCTGTATACATATAAAAGGGAGCTGCGAACAATTTGAATCCTTACCACTCTGGCCTTTTGGCTTAGATCAAGTGTAGTATCTGTTCTTAATAGTTTAACCACTATTATGAGGGCACCGCCCTCATTCTTTGGTTATCAAATTTTTGCCGCCCTTGTCCCTTCGAGCTCTGCTTGCAACTCGAGGGGTGTGATGACCTTGCCTCTGCACTATCGGCCTGTGTCGTCGGGGGACTCCTGTCTTATGCGATCTCGTCTTCTCTTTGCTATTGGGTCCATCCGTGGTCTGTTGGCTACGTCTGGTCCATAGCAAACGGAATTTGATGATTATTTCTTTTGGTTATGTGGATGGATACATCAGTTGCTTTTGCTGCAATACTGTTCCATTAATATTGGAGCTCGGGGGTATATATGTATCTTATGGATGTATAACCGATCAAAGTTTCTGACTTCTAGATAACGCACATGTCAAGTTTCTGACATTTGAGTTTGGAGGCTTTTAGGGACATTACCTCAAAAATGCTTGGTAGCGGATTCGCCTTATACCTATGGTATTACATTCACTTGTGCGTCTGGTTTCTCAGATTACTTGTTGAGTTACCGAGTGTTTATCTAGACTCTAGAGGTGCTTGCATCCACGAATGTAGTACTCAGTATACGCGTCGCACATCCTACACCACAGGTGGGATGCTCGCGACGGCCAAGAGATGCAACGGGGCAACCCCACATCCCAGATAACACGCCCCAGGAAAATATCTCCTAACAATGTAACACGTCCCGGTGTTTTTGTTCTTTCCAACGCTGATCAAATGTACTTTGCATATCGGATGCTGAAAGCACCTGCTAAGACTTCATCTCATGCTACAGGAACGCACTCAAGGGGAGTTTGTCAGACTGATCAATTCTTGCGGACCGCTCAGGCACAACAAATGACCGTCTCCAGACCGCATCAAGTTTATCGCCTGGGAACAAGTGTCTTCTCAAAGCCTGGGTATGTAACACGTTTCATTGCCGGTCCGAAGACACTCCAGTGTTGCACCATGAGTCTATTGAAGATCCCCTTCATCATAGCTTCAGCCATCGGTGTCCATGTGTCATTCACTACTTGTTCTCGGCCACCGTCATCTGAAGAGAAAGTGGTGCCCACCGCGTTCGAATCCTTACTCAAATGGCTTACGAGATTTGGTAGCCTAGAGTTTATGAAGGTGTGTTGATTGCTCTTGTACTGTCTGTATGGATCTGTGAACAATATAACAGATCAGCACATGGGCAGTATCGGCTGTTGAAGTGGCCAACATCGCCGCCATGCATATAGATCCCTCGCAAATTCCAGACAGCACCAGGGCTGTTCAGCTTCTGCGCGCCCTTCACCCCACGCCAATCGCCCCCGCTTTCATTGCCGGCAGTCTTGCCATCATGGTTGGCAGCGCGCTCAGACTTTATTGTATGTCGACGTTGGGAAAGCATTGGAGCTTCCAACTCAGCATTAGAAAAGAGCACAGACTGGTGACAAGCGGGCCGTACTCTATCGTTCGTCACCCAAGCTATACTGGTCTCCTGCTCCAAAATATTGGGATCGTCGCCATGTACGGAAGCCAAGGATCGTGGATGAGGCAGTCTGGGATTCTTCAAGTGCCTTTCATGAAAGCACTAGCAGCGGCTAACGTCTTCTTTATTGCGATCGGGTTTTGGCTTTCCATCAGCCGACCTGCAGTGGAGGACAAGATGCTCCAGAGTGCTCTGGGAGAAGAATGGGACAATTGGGCGAAGAAGGTGAAATACCGATTGCTTCCTGGTGTCTATTGATTACACACACTTATGATACCGAGCGCTGTGCGCGTCCTGTTTGCTTCCAAGCTGTATCATCGTACTGCAGGAATCGGTGTTCTATGGAGTTTATAACGTGGAACGTTTTACTTGTTTGTGAAGGTTACTTCTTTTTGTCACCGATCCACCAGCATCGCTCTGACTTCAAGCAGTGTACGGTACGAGTCTGTACGAGTGACTCATGATTCAAGAAGATTCTGACTTCGTTTTCTTTCGCCTTGAACAATATGTTTCTCGGATGTTCCTATAGTCGTTCAACTGGCGCGAAATACAATGCACAGAGCCACTCGTACGTCCTGTGGCAGCAAGAACTAATGCAAATGGCTGATGCCAGTCAACTGGGCTACCATGGTAACCAGAGTGCTCTAACTTGAGCTTACATGATAATTGGCCAGCTTCGCTGAGTTACAATCAGTAGCATAGTCAGCCTTGAGGGACTCGGGCTGGAAAGTCATGTCAAGGTACGCGCAGCTGCTAGTATGCACTCACCAAACCATCCGCAGAGTTCAAGTCATCAGCGAAGGCAGCACGGGTGTTGCCAAGCATAGGCCGCCACAAAAGAAAGGTAAGTTTTTTAATACATTGAGTTAGTTCAGCGTGATGCATCTGTAGTGGCAGCGCGAAGGCGGCGGCCCCCCCCCCCCCCCAACAGAAACCAAACAGCAGCTCAAATATCCCAAGGGGCACCTTCCAGGGTTGACGCGTGACGCCCTGTCGGTGACTTATCCCTGGACAGCTCAGGTTCATCCCCTCTCGCTCCTTCTTTCCGTGTCCTCCTCGACTCGTATCCGACGCAGTTTTTGTAGATTCAAATCATCGCGCATCCTCTTCTCCTTTATCTCCAACTCTAGCAGTCACCACCCTCGTGTTTCCAACCGCTCGTTCCCGTATCCCAATCCACTCGTATCTGATGCGCTTCACATATCTGACGCGGTTCCACTCTCGACGTATCACACTGTAGCCTCTATCAAGGGACATACATTCAAACATTCGCGCACTCCTCTGACCCTTCTCTTTTCGTTCCAGCCACGCCCAACTCTGGCAGTCACAGTCCCCCGCCTCTCGCTCTCGCTCTATTTCCGTGTCCCAATTCACTCGTATATGATGCTCAACTCAACGGACATCCTGCATCCTTCTTTGTCATAACTTTGTCTACATGTTCCGAGGTTCATAGACTTCCGTCAGGCTCCCGACTCCCAGGATGACCTCAAGCTTCGCATTCAGCCCAAAATTTCCACCCGGTACCACACATACAACCAAGCCGCCGCCTCGATACAAACCAACAGTCTGGCCAGGCAACGCAAGGAACGAGGACGACGCATCGATGTCAAAGTAGAAACATTTTGCATTGGTCTTTGATCCATTCAGACACCTGCCTAACTCAAGGTCTTGGTCGTTTAGCCCATGTCGGAAGTACTCGTGTACGTTTGCAATTGTCTCAGTGCGCATCACAGTCCGGCCTGGTCCTTCATTTTGTAATGTTGAAGGTGATGGGGAACACCGACAAGTCACGACGTCGTTCGAGCGCATTCGACGCTCAATCGCGCACTTTCAAAATGCCTCGTGGGGACAGTGCGGTCTTGAAACCTAACTCACGAATTCTCTCGCTCTAGATCCCAATGTCCTCGATCTGATCTGTTTCATTATCATAGATGAATATCATGATACTTGACGTGCTTCTGACACACGGGAAACCGTGCACCGTACGCATTCACTGTACGAGGCAGGTAAACGATGTCCATATCTTCAGCGCCACTGGCCGCGAACCTTCTGTCCGATACGACCTCAACACAAGGCGATGACGTTGTGAGCAACACCAGACAGGTCACGGCGGTTCGGATTGGAACTTCCAAAGCATGCCGGCCGCTTGATACGCCGGACTTCTAGTTTTCAATGGCTACTTGCACGTGTCTGTTGGACCCTGTCGAGCGTACGAGATGATGCACTAGCCAATGTGTAATAATTCACCAGATTATATGGTAGAAGCCGGAAGCCATCCAACATCGGCGGCGGTCCATTTGGAATGACTCTCAAAGTCCAAACGCCTGCCAAGTATCAAGCGCCAAGCGCCAAGTTGCACCCCATTGTTATGCCGTATCTATACAATCGTCAACGTTAGTTACGTACTTGTGTCTGGCTATTCACTTGCAAAATATTGACGAGATCAAGTTCCAGCAGTATTAGGCGAGAGCAGTCGTCACGTCCGCAAGTCCGTGAGATTCGAAGTTGCATTGAAGTACGCATTTGCACGATCTGCGTGTTCTGGGGTCCACCAAAGAATATCAGGAATACGCCTCGTCAATGACTCGCTCTACACTTGGCTGGCTCTTGATTTTAGCCTCCACCCTCCTTCATGATCAAGAGATTCTGCATTCTCATGATGCGCAGTGATTTGTATTGAACGACCGTCTTCCTTCCATTGGCTCCGCCTGCGGGAGACCAGGCATGATTGCTGTTTTCGAACTCGCGGATTAATATCCTGACCAGCAGCAGCTATAAAGCGCGCGAGCACAGAACCGACGAACAACCAACAAAGAAACAAACCCGCACTCAGCTTCGAAATCTCAAATCTCGCACTTTTTGAAAGTAAGGCTCCCCTAACCCATAGATTCAAGGTAGGGAATAGAGGAAGCCTTGCGGCCCAGTGCGCAAACAAGTGCATGACGCTCGCGTCGATAGTGCGGGCAGACTATAAGGAGATGGTGCGCTGTCTCCTCGGTTCGTGGGCAATGTGCGCAGTGTGGATTGTCCGCCTTGCCCATGCGATGCAGGTGCTTGTTAAGGGGGATGTGGCCAGTGCGGAGGAACATATAAAGGCCGGTGAGTCGCTTGGGGAAAGTCATGGTGAGCTTGAGAAACGAGCGTTGTAGGAGCTTGGGGTCCAGAAGATGTGTGCGAGCAAAGCAAGGGGATTTTCTCCATAGGCGTTCCCAATGGGCATGCGTGTCCTTACGATGAGCCTCCTTGAGCGCCGAGATGCTCAAGGGCAAAGCACCAAGGCGAAGGTAGTTGGGTAGCCGGCGGATGTCTGGACCTGACAGAAGGGCCTTGCCTCAGTCGTTCGATGCTTGGACATCACATGTCTGCACGTAGATTCCATGCGAATCCGTAAGTGACAGGTGTCGATGAGATGTGTGGGCTGAGTGCCAAGTCGAATCCTCGCGAAGGTTGTAGGAAGCAGAGCCTTGCCGGCGTAAGATTGCATGGGGTGCTCGAAGCTCCAGACTAGGTCAGCGTCACAATGGAAGTTGGCGCGAATGAGAAGAAGGCTCCGTGCTCAGCGAATCAACGTCCTACGGTATTTGTGGCAAAACACACGCCACCCGAGCTGTTGTACCGGATCAGCGAAACTAGGGGATAGGCGACGGTGACGATTGGTGACGATTGAGCAGAGTTAATGAACGTACCCATTATTCCAAAGGGCATCGAGATGTGAGCTCGTTCATGAGCCTTCCTTCCGGTGGATCCCATCGAGGAAAAGATACTGTCCGAACCATAATGGTAACAACGTCGGAGGCTCGGAGCAGCCATTGAGTTGAAATTGCTGAATCCCAAGAACACAGAGGCTCAGACCAGTCAATCGGAAATGAACAAAAAAAACTGATGTGGGCTATCACTATCTGCATTCACATACCCAATGTCATGTTTTAGCATGCTAGCTTGACCGGACTTGCCAGCCCATCTTTCCTCCGCCACAAAATCAGGCTGCGCATATGCAAACTCAACGAAGGTTTTTGAAAAAAAAAAAAAAGGAGTCGAAAGCTCTGAGGAATCTATAGGCAACTGTGAGCGCGCCCACACGTGCTTGATTTGTCTGCGGGCTAGTCTTGTGTCTCAAATTAGAGCGAGATACATATCATGGGTGAATGGTAGGGAGGTGCAGGAGTCGATATCTTTTACGAGTCTGCGGGGAAAGATGAACTTCTAGTTGTGCGGCGAGTTGAATGGACAAGTAGGCATCACTCACCATATTCTCATCCCGGATCACCGCCCCACACCTCTTTGCCCATTCGAGGTGCAGACGTACACGAGAACATGAATACCTCCTCATGACGTCAAGGAGGCGGGTGCTGACCGCATGCAACTTGGGGTATGAGTGAAGCACGTAAAGAGAGGGTAGATGTTATCTGTTGAGAGACGAAATTAGTATGCAATCGGAAGGTGCGAGCTCGCGCCTTTAGAGTATGTAAAACTCTTGAATATAGCCAACATAAAACAGCCAGTAAGGATAACACCAAAGTCATTACAAGAAAGAAAAGACAGATACCGGACGAACAAAAAATGACTGACATCCCAGCACCAAACATCCCATCATGCCCGACGGCGTGCCTCGCTCTCATACAGGCCATACATGCTAGGCACAAGATTCTGAGGGTCGACATCAAGCCTCATCATACGTGCAATATTAACGAGTGTGCCAATCTGTCAGAGTAGGAGTCAGTTGGGATTTTGTTAGACATTGAATTGTAATTGAAATGTGGAAAGGGGAATTGTGGAGATACGGTGGAGGCGGCGAAGCCAAATGCAACAAAGAACGAGACAGAAATATAGACGGGAAGATGTGACCAGAAAACACACGTCCATTGAAGTCAAAATGCGACGAAAGTGATCGCACAGGAAAAGTCAAGTGTACGGAACGGTCACGATGTGATGGGAAACATCTACGAATCGCGAACCGGACAGGGCTACGCCACCATCCCACACACAGAGCACTTGCTGAGACAACGCACGAAGATGAACCTTTCTTTCAGTGACAGTTCGTTCCTTGACTTCCTTGGGCCAAGAGATTGGAGGCAAGAGGAAGGGATGACATGGGATTTGAATTCAAGGGGGAGATTGAACGCTTCCTGCCGTAAGTCAGAACTGGACGGTGGCAATCTCTTCCCACCTCGTGTCGGTTGTGCGAGTTGATGAAACTGGTGATATATATAGCGCTGACACTGGACTCAGACGACGTCGACTCGACTGCTTGGCACCAAGTGAGGCATGAATGGACAGTACTAGTGTCTCAGCGGCAGGCTACAAACGCTTGATATATGTTATGGCAGCATGGAAGACTCAATCTACGACTGCCGCATCACCGCCATGCTTTCATGTCAGTCTGTACAGCCTGAGCTCGCGGCAGAATAGATGTAGCGTGTGAGTGTCGACCACGTTAATGAGGCTTCTTCCATGCCAGGGCGTTAACCTTGCTTCTGGATTCTCCGCTTCAAGCTCACTCATTGGACACTCCATCACCAAAATTCTCGAAATCTGATGTTGCCTTATTTGGACAAGTTCTCGCGCCACAATCGTATGGGTGATGACGTGTCAAGTTCATACTCTGTCAGCACAACAAGAAGTTTGTGAGACGCACAGTCGTTAATCTGTGAGCGTGTAAGGTTGCCATCAGAATGATACACTTCAGATAAGTTCAGATCATCTGCATGTCTCCCAGATATGTTCGGACCTCGTGTTCGCCTATACAAGTGCCGACCCATTTTGTTCATAGATTGAGCAGCGCTTTCAAGTATCGAGCTGTATATATGTATATAGCAAACTAGTTAAAGTGTGCCATATCCTTCTTGAGCAAATATATTATCATCAAGCTCCTCGTCTGAGTCTGCAATCACTGCATCTGGATCGTCTACCTCAGGCTCGTCTTCATCCTCTACATCTGAATCATTCTCCTCTTCAGGCTCTCCCTCTTCTAGATCATCCTCTCCACCCTCGAAGTCTAAATCAATGATATCGTCATCAATGACATTGGGTGCGCCATCAGACAGCAAGAGCTCATCCCACTCTCGCATCGCCTTATGACCCACACCACCACCGCGGAATCGCATGAACATGTCACGATCTACGAACCTGTCAGTTTGAGTCAGCGTAAGGTGTCATGTAGAATATATAAAAATAAAACACACATATTGACATAAAAATATGTCCAATCTTCATCCCCCTCTTCCTCACGACGAGCAAATGATGGCCCGAGGTATTTCTCTGTGCGACCGTGATCATATGCAGGGATTAGATGCACACCGCGAATAACTTGGTCAGGATCTATGAATCCAAAGCACTGGCAGCCACGCTCTGAGTCGAAGTCATAATTGAGGAAACCGATGTGATGCAAGCGTTTGCTTGAGAACCCGCCCTTAAAAGACATGTCTCGTCCAAACCAGCGCACAAACAGGACGTCCATGCGCTTCGATGTCAATGGTGCATTCTCTTCGCCATAATACCAAATGTCGACATGGAATATGCGTATAAGACGAGCATACCAATACGGGTGACGTTCATCGTCATTTTCATGCGAGAGCACCATCAGATCGGCGCGAGTTCGAGGATTAATGCAGTCTTGCTCTCTCCTGAGATCGTATGTCGTGTAGTTTACTCGAAGGATGCTGTGCTCATGTACCTTGTTGTTAGCGAAAATAATAAGGTCTCGCTCAGCATCTGAGAAGGCATGTTCGTCGCCCGAGTAGTCAAGGCCACGAAGCCGTGCAAGTAGGTGGTCCTTCAAACGGGGAATAAAGTTCTGATGAGCATGCCTTTAGTATATATGATATAGTCAGAGAAAAAGAAAACCGACCGTCTTCGCAGGATCATCATCTTCAATATCGGTCAACCAGGAGGTGAGGTCGAATGAAGCCCTTGGATTCTTTGCAATATGATAATGGTTGGAGGGAGATGTCCGCTGGCGACGGCGTGTATTCCTGAGTGTAGATTGTGCAGTGAGGGTGCGCTTGACTTGAGAATTAATCTTGAGGAAAATACGAGACCGTGCCTCTTGAACGGCCATATTTTTCAGCAACGTGTTTCTGTTCTTGGGCGTCCTCGGGTACCACCGTTTGGAACGTCGATGCTCCAACTCACCCTGTTAGAGCATCAAGTGTTGATTTTAAAAATTAAGTTGTGTACTCACCGCTTGCGTTGTGTAGTTGTCAGTTGTCCCCATGCGCCGGATTGTATTTGGGTAGTCCCCGAGCGCATGGTATTTATACGTATGAAGATTCAATTTTTTTACCTTTTTGCCGGAGGTCCTTTCCTTTCCCTTGGACGATTCAACCTGCTTTGCGCTCAAAGCGGCTTCGCGTCGTCCTCGAGTGGCGTGCTCCTGCGGGAGCTCAGTAGTATGAAAGTGCTTACACGTCGTCTTGCTGAATTCCCGGACTGTCTGTCCAAGAATGACTGTAGCACTGTCGAAGAGGGAGAGTGTGTCGTCCGTGTGCAAGCGTAGTTTCGCGAACGCATGCCAGCTTGCCAAATCAAAGAGCAGATTCAAGACCATTGAATTGTGGGGCTTGGGGAGGAGATTTTCGAATACTGGCAGAGCGCACTGAAACTCAAGAGCATTAGCAGATGTACGTACGACCCACATACATCAAAAAACATTACCTGAAGGAGGTCCTCGAAGTCTCGGCCTGCCAATCTCTTCATCGCTGAGGCATTCTTATGAAAACGTCGGATAGTGCCACGTCCGAATGTCGGAACAGCCCGGTAACTTTAAGGCATCAAACCGTTGAAATTTTCTTGACGTGATCACTCACCGTTTATTCAGCTTTTGGATAGCGCCACCACCTTGGGCGTAGAGGATGCGCAATAGGTGGGTAAAAATGGCCTTCCACACACCTAATTCAAATTTGTGTAGCAGGTCAACATGAAAGCGTACTTTGAGATCGACAGAGCCATGATTCTATTATTGGGGGAAAAGACCTACTCCCTACTTAGCCCGGGGCAAAACGGCCATACTGGACTTTGCAGGGAGAGGGGGAAGGAACGAGTAGGAGTATGAGCTAGAATAAATGTAAAGTTAGTAACTTAAAAAATTGAGTGTTCCCAGGGCGCCCTGGTGCTCAGGGACCGAGCCTCTCAAGTTAACAGCGGACATTTGCAGATCAGCGCCTAAGCAACTGAAAGTGTCCGCATGATGCGGAGCTGCACGTAGTGCGTGTATCGGTGGCTGGTATGAGCGGACGCCCTATGGTACTAACTGAGGAGCAAGAACGAGAACTTTGAAAATTTTGATTCCAACAGATCACGTGACTGACAGATCAAATTTAATGTCAGCCGGCAATTTCCGATGATCTTATCGATCAACACGCATAGATTTTCCAGTATTACGCGTCTATCACTACCATGTCTAATTCAGCCGACTCAATCCTTCTCAATGGTACAGACCAGGTCATTATCCGTGACAATGTCATTGTCATGGATATTGACAACCTCCTAACTGGTTGGCCGACTTATGAGATCAACTTTACCCCCGAGAATCCGGGCCCATTGGCACGTAATCTCGATCTTTTCATATCACTTACTAACATTAATCTAGAAACTGATTATTCGTCTCAAAGATCCTGTCAAGATGGTCCGCATCGAGGAATCTACAGATAGCGAGGCGGAGTTGTTGATTCCAGGCAAACCCAAACGGAAAAGGTGAGTATTATTAGATTTCCTCTCACACATACATTACTAACTCAATATACAGAACCCCATTGAGTGAACGCGAGAGCAAGAAGATTAAGTTCTCGGCAGATACCATCAAGATCACAGAAGATCTTGCGGGCCTCAAACTCACGTCCCAGAGTTCCGGGTAAGACTTCTTATATTTGCTTGATCATGATCGGTTCACTAACAAAATTTGATCTACAGGAATAACTCAAATTTCAAGGCAAAGCCAGTGCGCTTGGTGGGGATCCCCAAAAATCCCCCGCCACTCAAACCTAAATTCGACGGCAGCATCGCTTGGCCACCCCGCCTGTCACAACCCCTATAACGTTTACACGCAAGGGCAGAGACTAGGACTCAAACAAAGGTTATCACAACAAGAGAAAGGATGATAGCAGGTACGTCCTGGATTGCTGCAATGCAGATACAAGAGGTTTGAACTAAAGAACTACTGACTACAAACGGTCCTAACTATATACTACTATTGAGACGGAGACTGAATCTGAGTACTAACTAACTAGCCAATCATAAAATAGAAACAGAGTCGTACCATAGAAGGTCGTAGAATGTCATGGAATGATCACGTGACTCTATCACGTGATGTTTTCTAATCTAATTGTAACTACTAATCATATCTTATCTGAGTCTTGTATCTAATCTTATCAAGTCACGTGACATTGAAACGAACATAGTTTAATCACAGTCATAGAACTCTTCTTCGTCTTCATCATCAGCCTCTTCTGTGGGCAAGTCTACTACTTCAAAGACGTTGGTTGATCTGGCAAGGGGAATAGTTGCCGTAGGAAGGTTTACTCGTATCTTAGGTTCATTCGTAGGCGCTGGGTATTGGCGCTTCATAGGATTCTTAGGGTGATTGAGGAAAGAATAATGGTTTGTTAAAGGTACTCGTGACATTACCCCCTCTCTAGGATGAGCGTCATCGCGAATGAATGAAGGTCGGATATTCTTTTCTCTCCAAGCTCGAAAATCGGCGGTATTAAGGACAGAATTCCTAATTCGTTTCGAAGCGGCAGCCGTGGGATTTTTCTGATGAAACTCCGCTACAGGAATTGGAGCATTCTTAACGTTCTCTTCTGGCTCCCATGATGCTTCCTCTTTCGGATATCCTTCCCATTTTACTAGGTATTGGAGCTTTCCTCGGAATAATCGGCTATCAAGTATGCCTTCTACAACGAATTCTTCCCTTTCGTCAACAAGTTCTGGAGGTGGTCGGTTCGGAGGTGGATGAGGAACCAATTGGGATGCGTGATATGGGGTGAGCAGTTCTACGTGGAAGACCGGGTGAATCTGATACGATGGTGGTAATTTCAATTTGTAGTTCACCTCGCCGGTCTTCTCTAGTATTTCAAAGGGCCCAAGACGTCGGTCTGATAACTTCTGATTTGGACGACGTTGTTTAATATTCTTTGCGTCCAAGAAGACCTTGTCTCCCTTCTTATACTGCGGTGCGTCTGCAACTCCTCGGTCATAGAATCTTTTCATTCGATCATTAACCATCTTTAGAGTGTTTTCTGCATCATCACATGCATCTTTCATCTGGTTCATTCGCTCATCTGCGGCGGGGATAAGGGAGTTGGAGTTCGGTGATATCGTGAAATCGGGATTATATCCATAGAGAACCTTGAAAGGGCTGTGGCCGGTTACGGTGATTGCGTTGTTGTGTGAGAATTCTGCAATCGATAGCCAAGATACCCAATCGTTCTGTCTATAAGATGCAAACATGCGCAAATATTGTTCAACTTCTTGATTTACGCGTTCGGTCTGTCCATCTGTTCTGGGATGATAGGAGGTCGATGCTGACCATTTTACACCTAATCGTTTCGATACTTCTCCCATGAACTTAGACACGAAGTTTGTTCCTCTGTCCGAAATCACTTTCTTTGGTGTTCCATGATGTTTCCATATATTTTTCAAAAATAGCTCGGCAATTCCTTTCGAGTCTACTTCTTTTACGGTGGGAATGAAATGAGCTTGTTTCGAGAATCGATCAACGACCACGAATATACTGTCAAATCCTTCACTCTTCGGTAAATCCACGATAAGGTCACATGTGATCATCTGCCAAGGTCCTTCTGGGATCTCATTTGGCTGTAAAGGTCCCGTTGGTCGTTTTGGGAAAACCTTTGTCTGTTTGCATCGATCGCAACCATCTACGTAATCATGGACATACTTCGTCATCGAAGGCCACCAATAGTTTCTGGAAATCAATTCTAAGGTTTTGGCTCGTCCAGGATGTCCAGCAGGTGGAGAGTCGTGAAACAACTCCAATATCTCTCTGCGGATCTCTTTGTCATTTGGAACATAAACCAATCCTCGGAATAACACCAATCCGTCCTCCACATTCCACTCTTCAATTCCTCTGCGTAATTGTACCGGGGCTGCTTTTAGCGTTTCTAACGCTTTCATTACTTCGGGTTCTCTTTCTGTGCATTGCCTTATTCGTTTAAGCAAATTTCCTTCTCCTTGCACTAGAATCTGTCCCCTTTTAGCAGCTTTTGCTTGGAAAAACTCCAGTTTCAGCAAAACGCGGTCAGAATTGTCGTTTTCTACCCCCCCTCTGTGGTCTGATCTCCGAGAAAGACGGTCTGCCTTGTCGTTAACAACACCGGGCTTATGTTGGAGCGTAAATTCGTACTCCGCCAGGAATAAACTCCATCTGGCTTGCCTTCGTGTCAACTTTTGACTCGTCATGAAATACTTGAGATTCTTATGATCCGTCCAGATCTCCACTGGGTGAGGTGCTCCCTGCACATAGTGCCTCCATTCCTCCAACGCTCGAATGATTGCAAGTAACTCTTTGTCATGGATGTCATAATTTCTTTCTGCATCGTTCATTGACTTTGAGTAATATGCCACTGGGTGCCAAAGGCCATCTTCCATCAATTGAGAAAGTACTGCACCAGATGTGTAATCGGAAGCATTGGTTTCTATTCTTTTTTTTTCTCAACGTCAGGCATTACTAGGAGTGGAGCTTCTGTGAATCGCCTCTTTAATTCATCAAAGGCTTTCTGTTGCTTCTCCGTCCAATCCCATTTGACATCTTTTCTTAGCAAATCATTCATTGGTCTGGCAATATCCGAGAACCCCAAAATGAATCTTCGATAGAAGTTGGCGAATCCCATAAACGCTTGTATGTCTTTCACACACTTGGGAACAGGCCATTTCATTACTCCTTCTACTTTCACAGGGTCCATGGAAATCTCGCCATTCTCCACTACCAATCCAAGGAACTCGACTTTAGACTGTTCGAAGCTACATTTCTCAGGCTTCAAGAACAGGTCATTCTCCTTTAGTCGTTTGAGTACTTCTCTCACGACACTTCGGTGTTGCTCCCGGTTTCCATTTGTGAACACAAGAATATCATCGATATAGACCACTACGGTCTTTCCATCAATTAAATCTCTGAATATCTCGTTCATCATAGTTTGAAACGTAGCCGGGGAATTCGTTAAACCGAAGTACATTACGGTTGGTTCATGGTGACCAAACGGCGTTTTGAAGGCCGCCTTCCACTCATCTCCCTTCTTCATGCGAATGTTGTTGTACCCCCATCGTACATCCATCTTTGAAAAGATCGTTGCGCCCGTTAAAGCATCAATTAAATCTTGAGATCTCGGTAGCGGATATGCATTTTTAACCGTCTTCTCATTGAGCTTTCTATAGTCCATTACTGGACGCAACTTTCCATCCTTTTTAGCCACAAAGAAGAAAGGCGCGGCTACTGGGGATTGTGAATCCCTAATACGTCCCAGTGCAGTTTCTGCCTTTAGCCAATCTTTCAGTGTGTCCATTTCTTTGGGTGACAAGGGATAGGGTTTTGCATTTGGTGGAAGATCACTCTCATCTTTGAGATCTATCGCATGATCCCACTTCTTCCTCTCAGGAAATCGCTTCGATTCCTCTTCTGAGAACACTCCCAGGTATTCATGAAGCCAGCTAGGAACCATCTCTTCCATAGTCTGCTTCTTTTTTGTAGCGTCATCTGCTACCTTCAACTCCGTGGCAACCGAGGCTTTGTATCGAATCCAACTTTCCGGACTCTCTTCATCTTCTACCTCTTCACATGTCGCCCTCTTCTTCGGAGCTTCTTCTTCGTCATCTTCCTCCATCGGAATTAGACCAGGTACATCATCTTCTTTTGGTAGTACCTTCCTTTCAGCCCTGTTTCGGAGTCTTTTCTCCTTCTTCGTTTCACACTTCACCGGGCAACGTGTAAGTGCGAACTTTCCTGCGTTCCAATCTATCTCCGGATTATGATAGCGTAGCCAATCTATGCCTATGATGACATCATCGCTTCCGAGGTCTGTTACCATGAATGCTGCTTTGTCTTCTTCATGGTTTCCTACTTTCAGACTTAATTCTGCGAAGTGTGTCATTGATCCAGCGGCGTTCAATGAGCCATCAATGTTTTTGACCGGAATAGGGCGCAATAGTTTACGGCAGCGTACTTCATTCTTCTTGATGAATCTTTCGCTGATAAATAATGTTGATGCACCACAGTCCACAAGTGCTTTTACGTCTGCTTGTCGATTCTTTCCTCTCAATGTAATTGGAATGTAAAAATGCTCTGATTTCGATCGCAAATATACTTCTGATACATCATGAAAACTAGAGAGAATAGAGAAACGATTGTTCGGGTCTAGGTTCGCAGAACTTGACTTCGACCCTTCTAAAAATCCTTGGATTCCTTCTTATTGGCGAGGTAATCCTCAAACCATTTCGGAGGTTTAGAATCTTCTGTTGACGTAGCCTTGACTTGTGCTTTTGGAGCACCCTTACAGTTCCTAGCCATATGTCCTTCTTCTCCACATCGGTAGCACTTGAAAGATCCTGTCTTTCCTTTGGGTTTCGGTGCTTCCCTTTGTTTGTTGGAGTCAACGTCCATGGCGTCACTGTTACTGGGACCAGCCCTTTCTTGAGATTTGTAAGAATTGTCTCTGGTGTTGTTTCTTGGGGTCCACCATGAATTCTTCTTCTTCTCTCCATCTAGCTCTTCGAAATTCTGTCCAATTTGGACTGTACATTCGATTAGATCTTCGAGGGTTTCCCTTTTCCTCTTTGGTACATGAGCTAGTTGTTCTTTAATCCGGGATTGTAGTCCGGATCGGAATTTCAGGCATTGGTCGTAGTCGGAGAAATGTGTGTATATGGCCTTTTGTTTGAAGCTTGCCACATATTCGGGAATTGAGCTATTTCCTTGCCGAAGGGATTCTAGCTCTCTTATCGCCTGTCCTTCTCTGTCCTCAAGACCCCACATCTTTTTGAAGTCTTCTACAAATTGGTTTTTGTCTTGCATACCCGCACTAAATCTTTTGACGTAGGGTTGTGCCCATTTGCCAGCGGATCCTTTTAGGTAAGACATCCATAAAGCCAATTGTTGGTTGTCTGAGGAATCTGGGTATTGCGATATGTAGAGGTTCATTTGCGCTAGAAAAGTTTCCATGTCTATGGTTCCTTTTTCTCCGGTGAATTCGGTGGGTTTTGCTATTTTCACCGTTTCTTTTCTTGCTTTTTCTTGAACCTGTTCCTGAGGTTTTTCTGCAAGCTTTTCTGCAAGTGCTTTTACTTCTTCTTTAAGAAGTTCATTGTTTTCGTTTAGCACTGCATTCTGAGCGTTGAGTTCCTCTATTTGTTGGCGTAATCTTTCTACGGCAACTTCTATTTGGTCCCTGACAAATCTCGCGATTCTTTGGTCGGATGTTTCGGGTGGGTTCGACATTGTGTCCGCTGTATTCGGAAACCCTATTCACAGATGTCTTGGATGGTAGACTAGTCGTAACGGTCTACCCGGATGGGAAAGATGATGAAAAGGAAAAGGAGAATGTAATATGTAAATGGAAAACTGAGTGGTCCCCGATATCTGATCGGATCTACCTCGTACTCAGGGTTAAGGGGTTCTGGTAATATCCCCACTAACACTTCCCTATTACTAACTACAAAGGAGTATGTAAGTCTACTTCTCCGCAAGTGACAGAACTAGGAAGCTTCCACGAAAGACAAGCAAACGGTAACAGGACTCTTCCAGCCGAAGCTTACAAGTCTGTACGGTTTCTGCGAGTTTATCCGTTTGGCTAAGCTAGAAAACTGTTCTAAATACTCTTGGAGAAACTACGTGCGTATGAAGGAAACTATTCGTAAAAGATGAAAGGTATTGTAGAGCTCAGCAGGCAGGGTCTTGGGCCAGCACTGAGGTCGCGGATAAAGCACCTAAGGTTGCTCCTCCTCCGTATACTGGCGGCCGCAATGTAAGGCGGGGCCTGGTATAGGTCTACTAACTACGAAAGAGTAATACTAAGAAGGCGCTTCAAATGAAGCAAAAGGTGTGATTTGGGAAAGGTCGCGTCGGTTTAAGACGGGCAATGAAAAACGTGTAACGCGTTAGTTTGAAAATGTCTCGGACAGTAATGTTGGATGACACGTTCAAAGTAACCAAGAGATGATAAGGATCGTTTGAAAGTTCAACGTGCTGGTCTAGCAGGCCAAAGTTTCAAAGGATAGACGAGTAAAACGAGTCGGAGTCCCCTATAGTTCAAACCTAATGTCACAACCCCTATAACGTTTACACGCAAGGGCAGAGACTAGGACTCAAACAAAGGTTATCACAACAAGAGAAAGGATGATAGCAGGTACGTCCTGGATTGCTGCAATGCAGATACAAGAGGTTTGAACTAAAGAACTACTGACTACAAACGGTCCTAACTATATACTACTATTGAGACGGAGACTGAATCTGAGTACTAACTAACTAGCCAATCATAAAATAGAAACAGAGTCGTACCATAGAAGGTCGTAGAATGTCATGGAATGATCACGTGACTCTATCATGTGATGTTTTCTAATCTAATTGTAACTACTAATCATATCTTATCTGAGTCTTGTATCTAATCTTATCAAGTCACGTGACATTGAAACGAACATAGTTTAATCACAGTCATAGAACTCTTCTTCGTCTTCATCATCAGCCTCTTCTGTGGGCAAGTCTACTACTTCAAAGACGTTGGTTGATCTGGCAAGGGGAATAGTTGCCGTAGGAAGGTTTACTCGTATCTTAGGTTCATTCGTAGGCGCTGGGTATTGGCGCTTCATAGGATTCTTAGGGTGATTGAGGAAAGAATAATGGTTTGTTAAAGGTACTCGTGACACCGCCGCCGTCACCATTGCAGGGACGTGGAAGACAACGATTCCATTGCCAGTCTAGATGTTTTGCGAGCTCTGCCTGCTCCAGTTACCGCAGACTTAGCTTAGATTTTTTTTTACCGCAGACTTAACTTAGATTAATTTTTTTTGCTCTCACATTGCTCTCATGTTATCTTGCACCCCCTTGTACTAATATTAGTATATGATAATTAATTGTTTGGGGTAACACGTCAACAGAACCAAATATCGGGTATCTGGGGTAACAATCATCAGCGCGTCGTTCTCATCCAATCTCTACCACCATCATGACGCGTCATCGTCGCCGTTCCTCCTCTGCAAGCCTAGAATCGATATCCTTTCCACTGTCATTGCGTGAATCTTCCGCGAGCCCTCAAGAAGAGATGGAGAACTCTCCTCCAAGCACCCAGCGCCTTAAAAATGGAAAACGTAAGCGAAAGTCGTCGGATCGTGATGATGAGACCAAAACTAGGGTTACAAAACGCCCGAATTCGTAAGTGAAGTGTTTTTCAGCGCATATATTCACTTTACTGACCATTGACACGTGTTTTCACGTGTATAGGAAAGATACAAAGCCTCGCGAGCAATGTCTTCAGTTCGCTTGTTGGATCCCTCGAGGAATAGATCTGTTTTGTATACTAAAAGATGTTTTCCGCATTGCGCCATTGGTCGAGATTGCGCGCAGCACTGATGTAGAGGACTCTGATGTGTCAGATGATGAGCACAGCGCACGCAATGCAATCCTCGCTAATATGTAAGTCATCTCTTTTGTGTACGAGTATATTATATATTGACTGTGCACTAGATCCAACGATGCGCAAGATCAGCTACTTCGTACCTATAAGAAGATTCTTTCTGAGGCGCCCTACCTCCTTGAACTTGTCAAAGGAGGTAAGAAAAGGGCAGCCGAACTCAAAGATATTCTCGACAATGTATGTATGCATATATTCAGGGTTACATTTTACTAATAATCGCTGTTCAGATGCAGTATATGATCGGCCAAGTACGATCTGAAGATGCCACGCACCTGAAGAAAAGCATCTCACGTTATGCTTCTTATGACTCCAACGGTCTCGAGCCAGCCATCTTTCCTGACAGCAAGGAGTCTCACGCAAAAATGGGCCTTAACCACCCTCAGCTTGCACGCATGCTGTGCCCCATCAAACATCTTATGGAGTATCAAAAGTTGCCCTCGCAGTTCGTCTTTTTTTTAAAAATTTAATCAATAACACATCAGCTTTGTAGGACTAAAAACAAGATTGAATCTGGTGAGATTAAGATGGATGCCCGCGGCTGGCCTGCTCTTCTATACAAGGGTAAAGTCGCTGGTGAATCTTTCGACCAACAGAACATGCAGGACGGCCTTTTCGAAGGTTACATTGTCAAACGTGTAATGTTTTCCTCTTTCAATTTGCGTATTGGTGTTGCTAATTAACACTTTCCATTCAAGGTCTTGAAGCATATCCTGACAGGTCCTTCATCTGCACTCGCAGGCAATGATTTTCATATCTCGAATACTTGCAACGCTTCGCTCCACGGGATGATGTCTTTTGAAGCTGAACACATTGCCTATGGGGCTGTACAGGTGAGTTTGGGTTTGACGAGCGAATAGTGACTGACGTCTCATATAGGCACGGTCCTCTATATCTTCTCGCGACAAATGGTCCGAGAATGATGGTGCCTTCTCATACCGGAAATTTTACTACCGGATCATAGATGTCATTCGTAACCCTCCAGACGAAGCATGGGCTGCAGCAATTCTGCAACATTATAACTTGTATGTATCAAGTTTGCGTATGTACAGTATCTGATTATGATTGTTTGATTTAGGAAAGTATTCAAAGATAAAGCTGGTCGTGCAGCTGCGCTTACAACAACGACTGCTTCTGGTTCTGGAGATATGGATGATGATGATGACGATATTGCGGTGATGCGAAAGCAATCCGCACTGCGT
The DNA here is from genome assembly GCA_016628065.1 of Suillus lakei. NCBI lineage: Eukaryota > Fungi > Basidiomycota > Agaricomycetes > Boletales > Suillaceae > Suillus > Suillus lakei. The sequence goes on along the minus strand of JABBWA010000070.1, from coordinate 44,888 downwards.
TCAGCTAACATGTCAAGGTCGTCTGCATCTATTACCCCCCCTCATGTTCAACCACACAGTGCCGGCGCCCAACGTCCATCGCTTCCTGTACATCAAACACCTACTCGATCACCCACTCCACCTCGTAGATCTCCTTCTCCACCAATTACACCACCTCCTACTAGATCTGATGCAGATACAGCACTGCAACCCACCTCGCCGCCTCCTCGCAAGAAACCGAAGGCAGCGGAATTCGAAAGCCCGCTGACGCAAAACATGTCGGATGAAGAACACGAGTTTCAGCCTCGCACATCGCCACGCAAAAGTTCCAAGGCCACTGCCAGCAGCACCACTGCCTCTAAGGTGAAGACCTCTACATCAAAGAGGAGGAGGGTCGAAAGTCCAGCTGTGTCTGAAGGTGAGCCTGACGAGGAGCAACAGGTTCGGAGATCACCACGCAAAGGTGCCAAACCTGCCGCTGCCTCCAAGGCGAAGGCAACTCAAGCTGCGCCAAAGAAAAGGAAAACAAGGAAATGAATGCGAGTCCCATCCTCTAATTTCAAAACGATGATTTAATCTAATGCACGTCTTCAGCTGTAATCCACTTTCTGACGCTACTCATTAATGCTCTGATTCCCAAAGTTTACCCACCGTTTTACGATTCATTTCTGCTCTCATGGCTGGATTCATTCGCTGTCTCGTTATCTGCATGCTGTCATCGCTTGTTCCTCACTCATATTTTTCGTCCTCGATGCAATTCATGTCTGAACCATGATTAGATGTACCCATATGACTGCTCGTACCATGTAATACCTTAGTGCAATGACAATGTCTTATCAGCTCTTAACATCGGATCAGAACGAATCAGAACCCCTAAGGTCAAACATTCTGCTAAGGTCCAATACAACTACCCAACATTGGCGTGCTGAGCAACAATCCTGCTTCTAGCTCTGTTCTGATAGACCACTCCTCCACCTTCTGCTTGCTGACGTGTCTGGTACGCCTTTTGTGACCTTCCATGTCTAGACCTGTGCTGACCTGCCCTTATCTAGCTTCAGGAATTTCGGTGATGTCATTATGTAAAAGATCCAGTTCCACATGCACTTCATATCACTGATTTTTATTGATCATCAATATGTCACTGCATCATGGTCTCAAGGTTGCAAATGGATCAATGAGCGCCTTTCCTTGATTTAAAGTCATGGCGCTGCCAGGGTTACGTTCTTCGCCACCCAGATCATAGATGATGGATCCCATCAGTGCCATCGCCAGCGGTCTCACCGTCCTTCAGCTCCTTCAAACGATAGCGCAAGCTTCGGCTCTTTTGTATGGATATGTTGCTTCCGTCCGTGACGCTGACTCGTCCTGCCAGAGCCTCCTTAATGAGTTCAGCTCAATCGGCGGTGTCCTGACCACAGTCACGGAAGTCGAGAAGGATACCTCTCTTCCAGACACTCTCCGCCGTGCACTTTCAATTTTAATGGCCAAAGATGGACCCGTCGCAAACTTACTGATGGAACTGAAGAACATCCTGCCAAACGAACAGGAGAGAGGGAAAATGGGCGTAAAAGACAAATTGAAGTGGCCATTCAAGGGCCCGAAAGCATCAGCGATAGTCGCTAAGTTGAAAGATTATTATCGCGAGATCGCATCAATTCTAGCGATCGACACATGGTGAGCTGACTCACTCGTGATGCATTCCAAATTCTAATGCAGCGTAAGGAATACAACCCAGGGCATCAGTCAAGGAGTCCAGCAAGTCGGTCGAACACTCCAGAAAGTCGATCTAGGAGTCGAGGAATTGCAAAAGACTTCTGCTGCACAAAAGATGCATGAAAAAGGTGTGTCGCTGACTGTCAGTTACCTCCTTAACCTGTTCAAACGCGCATAGCCGAGGAACGTGAAAAGTTCCTTCAATGGATGAGCCCCGTGTCTTGTACTGATAGGCACGAAGCCTCCCGTCGCCAGCACAACCCCGAGAGTGGTCGTTGGATTTTCCACAACGATGAGTATGTGGCCTGGAACGAATCTGATAGCGCATTCCTATGGTTGAATGGCCAGCGTGAGTTTTATCATTCGCCATTGATTGCAAGTCGCTGACACTCACAAAAGCTGGACACGGCAAGACAGTCCTTGCGTAAGTGTGAACTCGTCTGGAAAGTTTTTAGAGAGCTCAGATTGATTTCTGAACATCCAGTTCCTCCGTTATCGATGAAATTCAGGGTAGCGGGGAAGCAGAGCCACGGACGCTCGCTTATTTCTATTGCAATTTCCGAGACGATCGGACGACAATCGCAGCTGCAGTATTACGCTCCTTGGTTGTTCAGCTGCTTCGAGAATCCAAAGACGACTGGGTCACCAAGATACGCGAGTCAGGGCCGCAAGAAGAAGTGCATCTTGTTTCTCTACGAAAGCTATGGAAGCAGAAATCGAAGGGAGAGTCATGTCCCACAGATCTCGGTTTTCTACGAATGCTTCTTGTTGAAGCATCTGAACTAGTTCACCTACCAGTCCTCGTGATTGATGCCTTAGACGAATGTAAAGACTACCCCGAGCTGGTCAGACATCTCGTAAAACTTCTTGAAGACGCTTGGCTACGACTTTTCGTTACCAGTAGAAGCGAGCAAGCCATCCAATATGCCTTCCATGGTCTCCCCACCGTGTCGCTGAAGGACAGCGCAGGACAAGTGAAAGCTGATATACATGCGCACATTACTGAGCAGCTTAAGACTCAGAAGCAATTGTCACGCCTACCCGACGCATTGAAGAGGACGATTTTGGAGAAACTATTAGAAAAGGCCGAGGGCATGTACGTAAAGCGCCTTCCACTCACTCCTCGGAAATTCATAGTCGTATGATCACACGTAGGTTTCGCTGGGTTCAGTGTCAACTGGACGTCATCATGAAATGCAAAAGACTTGACAGTATTCGCAAAGCCCTCGACAACCTTCCAGAGGGACTATACGAAACTTATGACAGGATTATTCGCTCCATCGAAGAAAGGGGGCCTGACGATGGGCCAATTGCTCGGAGCTGCTTGCTTTGGTTGGCCGGTGCATTCACTCCTTTGACGCTTGACCAGCTCAATGAAGCGATAATGATTGAAGTTGGGCGACCGAGTCTCAATGAGGACCTTGGCGTCACGGACACCATGGATATCGTGGCTGCGTGCGGAAGCCTTGTGACCTACAACAAGAAAACCGGCATTGTTGTTCTATCTCATTATAGCGTCAAAGTATGATTATTAACCTTCTTCATCCTACTTGTTCACTGATGTGCTATACAACCAGGAATACCTGATCAGTGATCGCCCTAATAACATCTTAAAATCTATCTCAAACATTCATGCGCGCATCTGCGAGCTCTTGATTACGTATGTGTTGTGTGACTTTGTGGACGAGATCTGCGAAAAAGGTGCAATACTATCTTTCACGTATGTGAGCTAAGAAACTGATGTTTGTATAGATAAACATCCAGCTTTACAACACTATCCGTGGCAACGTCATGCTCATGTCAGCAAAGAATATCCGCTCATGAGCTATGCAATTCAAGGATGGAAGCACCTTGGACATGTTTCGGACGAGGATCCTTGCATTATGGTCGCCCTGTCACGACTGAACTCAGAGTTTCTTCAAAATACAAAGAAACATCGTGTGCTTGCAATTCCAAGCACATACAGTTGGGGTGAACCTGGGTGGTTGAGTGCTGCTGTGACTTTTCCCTCACTATTCATCCCGCTTGTGCATGGCAAGCCGTGGATGGTCGAATTCGTCGCCAAGCAGCAACCACATCTACTGGACGTGGATATTGCCCCTGGTTGGGGTTCTCCCTTGATTTTCGCCATAGCAAAGAACCCTGACTACCTCAGTATTCTTTTGAAGCTGGGCGTCGATCTCAACAAGCTTTCTTCCGTCAATCCTCATTTATACGGCCGAGGTCACATTCGTGACGGTTCATATGCTCCAATTTCGTGGGCAGCTGTGATTAGAAGTGAAGTCGCCATGGATTTCTTACTATTACAACAGGAGGTCATCCTACCCAACAACATTTTGCACATGGCAGTTAGGGTGTGGCATTTGTCGCATGAATCTATCCGCAAATTTCGTCAACGCGGTGCAGATGTCAATTTCACTATCGACGGCTCTACCCCTATCCACACTTTCCTCTTCCAGTCGATATTACTTGCCAGAAGCTCATCGCTACCTGTCGTACAAGCGCTCGTTGAACCGTCATGCAATCTTTCTTTGCAGAACTGGACTGGCAGAACAGTACTCCACATTGCTCTTGATGGACGTCTGGAAGATATCATCACATACCTCCTCGAGCAAAACGCAGGGCTGTCAGGAACAGCGACTCTCCATCCAGACATGTGGAGCTGGGCTACAAATAAGACGTGGTTTCCCCAGGTTCAAGCAGCGGCTCTCGCTGCTGATAAACCCTGGACCAGGATTAAGGGGAAAGTCATTGATGCTACAACGAAATCCCAACGGGTCGAGTTTTCAGTTGCAGTCACTGCTGACCATGATAATGCCAACCCGATTTGTGCTGTCGTTGTTTCAGCGATAGTCAATGGCGAGGTGACAAGTGAGTAATCACTTTCACCCAGCCATATAATTGACTGATTGGCGAAGGCTACATGGCCATTCCGGCCGACGTTTCATATGGTAATCAATCATCTCAAAAGGAAATCCAAGACTTCCCGACAGATGATTCCCCCAAACTCAGCTTGACATTTTCTTGGGAAGTTGGGCAGCGTGTCTCTAGTTGCTTGTTCAACTATCATCAAGGAGACAAAGTTACCACTATGCTACGTCACATGTCAGAGGATAGAGATTTGGCTGGCACCTCCATATTCCTTCAGATGACTGAACGAGGCTATAAGGGCTTCCATGTTCTAGACCTTGGGGTAGAGTGTGTACTTGACATCTACCGAGGTCCTTTGGATTAGTTTTGATGTTACATTCTCATTTTCAATTGCTCCAGTGCTTGCATCTTTACACACAGACACAGACAGCAGTCATTGAGAGATGGTAGTAGTTCATTGTATGCTATGATACCATGTATCTTTGGCCCCATTCAATACACTGCATAGCCTTAGCTACCTTGAAGGCGAGTTACTCCATATCATCTTCGTATCAGTTTTGTCATCCTCACGCTCTGTCTACGGTCATCAGCGAAAATAATCTTCAAGTTCCTTCTGAGCGCATTCCCACAGGCATTTATGTTTCCATCAATGTCGGACCAAGGAAACGCTGGAAATCAACCACCAGATTTTTATCATCCGATGAATCTAAAGCTTGGGGCGATACTGTAACCCTATACAGTCCATGGTGACTTTCGGACGCTATTCGGGGACTGACCTTCTGCTTGTAGATCGTTAGATGTGCACAATTTATCACTGGACATTTGGGCATCCTCCGAGCTCGATCGAATATTGAGCAATGGAAAAGCTATCGGAAAACTCGAAACATCGTGAGATGAGCTACTCGATCATGGGGATGAGCTTACTTCTCATACATGTACATCTACTAGTAGATCTCTCCTTCCCTCCCATTCGTGGTGTTCACCCTTCCCTCACGCTGAAGGCCGTTGTTCTACATGCTTGCGACAACCAGGACGAGGAAATCAGCCACCTCCTTGCGCATGAGGAGCGACTGATTGAATCATTATGCGATGGTGCTCGTTCGTCCTTGAGTTCATTTCGTGACTCGTATATCCTTCGCTGATCGTGAACCTCAATTCAGACTACTCTCGGACTGGTTATTTTGATTTTTTTTTTCCCTTTCGAAACTCCTTTGTGGAGTGTCGTCTTTCCGCAAAGCTGGGATCTGTGTTTATCATCGGGTCAGCTGTGGGCGCTGCTCACGATAAGTCGGGTCTTTTGAATAGAAGATTCAGCCATTTCTTGAGCAACGTCGGCATTGGAGATACGTAAATGTCGAGATACATGGTGTGCGCAATGCTTCTTGCTGTAATCTATGGTGTCACGACACCCATCCTTGATAGACACTTTACTCGGATGAAGATTTCCTGCATGCTTTTGGTGAGCCTCTTTCATGCCTCTTATTTTGACACTCACCTGTTCGAACTATGTAGAACCTCCCGTAACTTACTTCGTACTCGACGATCGCCTCGATGATTCTTCCAACATGTTCGAGTCCCTTGGCATCCCGCTATCTTCCAGCCTCGAGGTGCGCAAAATTCTGCATCAATAAATATTCCGAGTACCCCACCACGTCCCTGATGACACCAGACTTACGGATCTGGATCAACCTCTGGTTCCTTGACGACATGATAGAAGCTGGCCAGTTGTATTGTGCAGTTTCTCCCCCTCCACGCGAGTGACGTGAGGCAGATGCGTATCCAACGATCAAATCCACTTCTACGACACGGATTAGGCGATGAATATATCATCCAAGAACCCGAAGGACGGAGAGTCCAAACAGTCGAAGGCAAGAAGGCACATATCTCAGAGTTTCCCAGAATATTTGACACTGACACAGAACGATCCAGATGTCAAGCGCGCCTCTTCTGATACCAAGGTGCCGCAGTCAACTGCTAGGCTGCCATCAGCCCTACAAAGACCTGATTCCCATTGACTCGGCGAAAGGGATCCTTAGGAGTTATCGCGAAGGTCTTTCTATTGTGCAAGCAGCCCTTTCCTGAATTGATCCTTAGGTTTGTACGGTCGGTGATCAAGAACGAATCTGACTGCTTGGCGACAGTCAACGAGCGCAAGATACAAAATTCTTTACAGGGGTGACTAAGGATGCTACCTTACACAATCTCCGAGATGCTTTTTTCCTATTTTGCGCTCAGTACGTGTTCTGAAAAACGGTTTCATCGCTGACGTACCCGGACCCCTAGTTTGCATCGCTAGTTCGTGTGACCGCAACAGAACTGAGTCCTCGTGACACCACCTAATTGGCAGTTTCTGGTGGCTACAATGGGCGTCGCCAAGCACGGGAGCCCCCCGCACGTCTGCCAAACACATTTTTGAGCTTCATCCGCCTCGATGCCGGGCATGGCTCGTGCGCTAAGAGGGCCGACGGCCGTAAATGCCAGGAGAATGATCGTCAAGATATTCATCTAGACCATCAGCGTCATGAGTTGAATCTATAGGTTAGGCGAGCCTTACTGTTGAAAGGTTTGAGATTTCAAAGCTGTTTCTTTGTTGGGTTTGTGTCTTTGTTGGTTGATCGTCTGTTCTGTGCTTGCGCGCTTTATAGCTGCTGCTGGTCAAAATATTAATCCGCAAGTTCGAAAACAGCAATCACGCCTGGTCTCCCAAACGTGGACTCCAATAGAAGGAAGACGGTCGTTCAATAGAAAACACTGCGCATCAACAGAACGCAGAATCTCTTGATCATGAAGAAGGGTGGAGGCTAAAATAAAGAGCCAGCCGAGTGTAGAGCGACTCATCGACGATAACAAAGTATACTGTCGGTTACGGTATGTTCGTGATGCAGGCGTATTCCTGATATTCTTTTGGTGGACCCCAGATTGCGCAGATCGTGCCAATGCGTACTTCGGTGCGGCTTCGAGTCTCACGGACTTGCGGGCGTGCCGACTACTCTCACCTAATGCCGCGACCAAGGTGGTGGCTTGGTCAGGGCAGAATGGTGCCGGAACTTGATCTCGTCAATACTTTTGCAGGTGAATAGCCAGACATATGTACGTAACTAACGTTGATGATTGTATAGATACGGCATATCAATGGGGTGGAACTCGGAGCTTGACACTTGGCAGGCGTTTGAACTTTGAGAGTTGTTCCGCCGTCAATGTTGGATGGCTTCTGGCTTTTACCATATAATCTGCTGGATGATTAGACATTGCCTGGCGCATCATGTCGTACGCTCGACAGGGTCCAACAGACACGTGCAAGTAGCCATTGAAAACTAGAAGTGCGGCGTACTAAGCGGCCGGCATGCTTTGGAAGTTCGAATTTGAACCGCTATAACCTGGCTGGTGTTGCTCATAACAACATTGCCTTGCGTCATATCGGACAAATGGTTCGCAGCCCGTGGTGCTGAAGATATGGATATGCCTCGTACAGTGAATGCGTACGGCATACAGTTTCCCACGTTCAGAAGCACGTCAAATATAATGGTATTCATCCAGGATAATGAAGCAGATCAGATCTAGGACATTGGGATCTACAGCGAGAGAGTTTGTGAGTCATGTTTGAAGACCGCACTGTCCCCCACGAGGCATTTTGAAAGTCCGCGATTGAGCGTCGAATGCGCTTAAACGAGGTCATCACTTGTCAGTATTCTGCATCACCTCCAACACTTCAAAATGAAGGAACAGGCCAGACGACCATGCGCACTGAGACAATCGGAAACCTACACGAGTAATTCTGACATCGGCTAAACGACCAAGACCTTGAGTTAGGCATGTGTCTGAATGGATCAAAGACAAACGCAAAAATGTTTCTGCTTTGATATCGATGTGTCGTTCTCGTTCCTTGTGCTGCCTAGCCAGATTGGTCGTTTGTATCGAGGCGGCCGCTTAGTTGTATGCGTGGTACTGGGTGGAAGTTTTGGGCGGGATGCGAAGCTTGAGGACATCCTGGGAGTCGGTAGCCTGACGGGAGTCCATGAACCTCGGAACATGTAGACAAAGTTATGACAAAGAAGGACGCAGGATGTCCGTTGAGTTGAGCATCATATACGAGTGAATTGGGACAGGGAAATAGAGCGAGAGCGAGAGGCGGGGGACTGTGACTGCCAGAGTTGGACGTGGCTGGAACGAAAGGAGAAGGGTCAGAGGGGTGCGCGAATGTTTGAATGTATGTCCCTCGATAGAGGCTACAGTGTGATACGTCGAGAGTGAAACCGCGTCAGATATGTGAAGCGCATCAGATACGAGTGGATTGGGATACGGGAACGAGCGGTTGGAAACACGAGGGTGGTGACTGCTAGAGTTGGAGGTAAAGGAGAAGAGGATGCGCGATGATTTGAATCTACAAAAACTGCGTCGGATACGAGTCGAGGAGGACACGGAAAGAAGAAGCGAGAGGGGATGAACCTGAGCTGTCCAGGGATAAGTGACCGACAGGGCGTGCGTCAACCCTCATGCTAGACGTAGTTTTCCTCCACAAGTTGGCCCAGCACGAGGACGGATTCAAGCTGAATTTCGTTCCACACGGTACTAGAGGGATTGTCGTGTGAGCGGCCTCAAGGTGTGTCACTTTAGCCTAATCCCAAATCGGCATCTGCCGAAAGCATACCTAATACGGCAATTCCAGGGACTAGACGACTTCAAGTTGAACTCTATCATTGAATGGTCCGGGTATATCATAGCGCTCGAGTTTGCACCCGGTATTTGGAGTCTCAATTCCACTGTCAGTTCTTAGATACGCCAACAACCCGTAACTATGGTTGACGCAAATCGAGACATCTGTTGTGTGCCCACTGCCCGGAATCCATGAACGTTTGAATCAATTTGAATCACGAACCAAACTTGTACGAGAGGTCTTTGACACCATCCGGTCCCGATGTTCCGTAGTGATCTTTTGCAAATTCTACAGGCACAGATTTCTTGACGCGAGCCCAAAGCCTACGCAACTTAGCATTCCTATGACCTACTTTCTTCCATGGAAGGTCATCTCATCCACTCCTTTTCAGGTCGAAGAACATCGACCTACACATTATCGTCCATCGTTGGAGATGCCAAGTTTCAGTCACTTGAGCCCCGGGGCTTTCGAGCAGCGCAAACGGAGATACATCCATTCCTCGTAAACTAGCACATCTATTGATGTAGGTTTAGAGGGGGATGCGCGTCGATGCATCCACTCCTGGAAGTCTCGCACTGGTGAATGATGGACAACAAGGGCATGGAGTTCATCACGAGGTGGCGATAAGAACTTGATAAAAGTTGATTCCCCGGCGTTAAGTCAGGAGATTCGTGATATTCGTGATATGGTAACGCCGGTTTCAAATTGTACACTTGCGCTCAATATTATCTGACGAACTTTAGGGAACTGTTTTCGGGCCCCGCTGACTCACGACACCCAACTCCTTCGTAAATTCTGAATGAAATGGACACGCCATGGCTATTACTTTCTTTTTCTATTTTGGCTCCGTCACGATCAGGTGCTTACGAGGTAAAGCTAATTTTCTGAGGGTGAGTGTATGCGTCTTATTCGGACTACATCGTGGGCGGTGCGCTCACCATGCCAGAAGAAGCTTGAGATACCGATGGGCTGCATCCAGAGGATACGCTCATAGGCTTAGAACACCCCAAGCAACACCATAAGCGTAACACACCCTTCTTATTATTGCCAAGGCTTACTGAGTGTCTCTTACATAGATCATCTATCTATTAATGGTTCCGGTCAAATCTAAAGCAACACACTCAACCTTTGACAGATACATCGATTCCTGCGGACCGCTTATGCAAAACAAATGACTGCCCGACCAGACCGTATCGATGACACAAATATATGACCTGGGAGCACGTGTGCTCTGAACGTTCAGGTATTTAACATGACTTGTCGCAGCCTCCGAAGACAGTTCAGCAGAGCACCATGAGTCTATTGAAAATCCCCTTCCTCGTTGCCTCGGCCATTGGCATCCAAATTTCGTTCACTACTTCTTCTCCTCCACCGTCATCTGAAGAGAGGTTGAAGCCCAATGCGTTTGAATCCTTCAGCTCCGCTATGTTATTTTGCAGTCTAGCGCTTGTCAAGGTGTGTTGCTCTTCTACTGTCTGGATTGATCTGTGACAGTATCACAGATTACCGCATGTGCGCCATTGTCTGCTGAAGTGGCCAACATCCTTGCCATGCATATAGATCCCTCGCAAATTCCGGGGGGCATTTATGGCGCCAGAGCCGTGCAGCTCCTCCGCTTTCTTCATCCCACGCCAATCACCCCCATTTTCCTTGCGTGTAATCTTGCCGTCGCGATCGGTGGCGCGTGGAGGTTTTATTGTATGTCGACGTTAGGAAAGCTTTGGAGCTTCCAACTCAGCGTCAGAAAAGAGCACAGACTTGTGACAAGTGGGCCGTACTCTGTCGTCCGCCACCCAAGCTACACCGGTCTCCTTCTCCAATCTGTTGGGATAATCGTTCTGTACGGAAGCCCAGGATCGTGGATGTGGCAGTCTGGGATTCTACAAGTGCCTTTCATGACGGCGGTAGCGGTCGTTGGCTTCTTCATGTATACAATATCTGTTTGGGTTTCCATCAGCCGACCTGCAGTAGAGGACAAGATGATGCAGCGTGCTATGGGAGAAGATTGGGAGAATTGGGCGAAGAAGGTGAAATATAGATTGCTTCCTGGGGTCTATTAATTATGTACATACTGAATACACTATGCATACTATATAGGTTAACTTCTTATACCATGCTGCGAGAATTGGTGTTCTGGTTGATTGTATAATATTGTGCATCACGGTTTACCGATCCCTCCAGGACTCGTATGTTTTAATTTTGCCTGAGCCGATTCGCATTACTTAGTTCCTGTTTCTCCACAGACATAAGGTATTTTCGATAGTTTCCAAGTTACTGTCACAAATCCTAGGGTGCACATCACCATGTTCAAATACCATCTTATGTTGCTCGAAGCATATTTTAAACACTTCGTATACTCATTATTAATCAAGATTTGAATGTCCATCTGCGTACAGACCCACAGTGTAGTTGTGAAATTGAATTTACCTCTCACCACATTTAGCGTTCGTACTGCCCGGGGATGTAGTATCAATTATAGTGGTATGCAATGCACTCTCTGTTGTCTTAACTGTGATCTACTAAATGACGTTTTTCAGACACTGAAGTGTTGTCTCAGCGTGTCAAGCTCCCAAGCCTCGTCCCCACCTTATCGAGCCCTATGCAGCCTCTGTAAGTATCGTGTACAACCTATGCCGCATCAAACATAGCAGATGCCGCGTCACAACCGCAGCAGGCGCCGTCAGCACCCCACCTGTCTGTTTACCTTGGGTATATCTTCAACATATCCGAATAAGCATGATGTGGTGGACGGAATAGCCACCGAGCCGCCGGGAATTCGTGTTTTATACTGTAGAATACATGGTAAATACCCTATGCATACTAGGTTAACTTCTTACACCATGCTGCGAGAATTTGTGCTCCGGGTGATCGTATATTATATATCACGGTGTACCGTTACTTCCTTCTGATTCACCAGCGGTTGATCCCATGTCCCTGGAACGCGCTCAAGGGGAGTTATGTCAGACTCATCAATCATTCCTGCGGACCTACAAATGACTGTCCCCATCAGACCGACGAACTAAACCTAACTAGATACTTATCGCCTGGGAACACGGGTCATACCAAAGTTCAGGTATTATCTAGCATGCCTTATAGTCTTATCACTGCCTCCAAAGACAGCGAAGCACCATCACCCTATTGAAGATCCCCTTCCTCGTAGCTTCGGCCATTGGCATCCATATTTCGTTCATCCATTCTTGGCCACCGTCATCTCGGGGGAAGGTGGTGCCCACCGTGGTCGAATCCTCTGTCGGATGGTTTTTAACATTTCGCTGTGTAGAGTTAATGAAGGTGTGTTGTTCTTACGCAGTTTATATGAATCTGTTGACAATATAACAGATCAGCCTGTGGGTTGCGTTGTCTGCTGAAGTGGTGAACATCATCGCCATGCATATCGATCCCTCACAGATTCCAGGGGGCATCTATGGCGCTAGAGCCGTGCAGCTCTTGCGCGTTCTTCACCCCACGCCAATCACCCCCGCCTTCGTTGTCGGCAGTCTTGCTATTACGGTCGGCGGCATATTGAGGCTGTATTGCATCTTGACGTTAGGAGAGCTTTGGAACGCCCAACTCAAGATTAGAAAAGAGCACAGACTTGTTACAAGCGGACCATACTCTGTCGTCCACCACCCAAGCTACACTGCTTACCTTCTCCAAAATGTCGGGATCATCGTCATGTATGGAAGCCCAGGGTCGTGGATGAGGCAGTCTGGGATTCTACAAGTGCCTTTCATGAAGGTACCAGCGGCGATTAACTTCGTCATGTTTACAATAGGTGCTTGGATTGCAATCAGCCGACCTTCAGTGGAGGATAAGATGCTGCAGCGTGCTCTGGGAGAAGATTGGGAGAATTGGGCGAAGAAGGTGAAATATCGATTACTCCCAGGGGTCTACTAATTATATACATACTGAATGCCCTGTACATACTGGGTCTGCCTCTTGTACCATATGTACCAAACATGTACTGCGAGAATTAGTGTTCTACAGGAGTTGGCTGTATATTGTACATTACGATGCACCGGAACAGGTTTTACTTATCTGTGCGAACCAATGCTCAATTACTGTGACAGTCTCCCATCGTAGTGACACTGACACACATCCTCAACGTTACCCAGGGTATTTTACAATGACGGCAGTGGAGTCACGGAAACTTGATAATACAACACAAGATGCATATGAACACCGAATCCAAGATGTTGCTTCCATCCAGCGTGAGATGATAACTGCAAGAGGTTGTGACTGGTGATAACGGCTGGTTCTGGGTTGCGCCACTGTGTTGTTGTATGACAAGAGTATTGGAAGGTCGAGATGAGCTAGAAGCTTTCTTCTTTCCAGCGCGATAGTTCCTTTGTGTAAGCATGACACAGTGAAAAGCACACAGAAGGAAAATGAAAACGCGCAGGCTTCTCCATGACAAGTGGCTCTTAGAATTCGATGTCCGATCCATCTCGTCTGACCTCATCTCTTGCATGTTACACAGTTTTCCTGTGTAGATCAGACCAGCGGCGGCACTAGAATGGGTGTAGGAATTTGAGGAGGATTCGTCGAGGTGGTGCTACGGTGCAAGTTAAAGCACTAGAACAACACGCTGCTCACGAAGAGCCGTTCAATTATGGACCCCTGTACACACACATCAGCGCCGTCAGTAACGTCAGCCTAGGATGTAAATGTTCAAAAGCAATGCAACAGACGAGAAACATATTACATCTATGGTAGACTCGTCGACGGTGCACTGCGAAGAACAAAGGTGAGGAATGCCGTTGAAGAGATCCAACGCAACGTGGGACTCGGACGCGCGGATACGTCGTGAGTGTAATGGAGAAACAGATTCAAACTTACATTTTCTAAGAGAAGGTTTTCGAGGTCAGCTTCTCTGATGATAGTAGAGACATCCCACATGTATATGTGGTTGTCATCGTGGCTGGCAGTGGCGAGTCGCTGAAAATACCATCCCTCTCGCCCCGTCTTCATGATGGACTGGGAGGGGTGGTCCGATCGGCTGGCTGTTTTCGAGGTTCCATAGTCGAGTTGTCCAGTCTGACGATATGCTTACAAGGATCTTGTTATTCGGAGTGGCCTAAACAAAATCTTCGTTTCTGTCCAGGTGGCGGTGCCGGATATTTTGATCCCGCAGCTTGATCCGGTAATAAGCGGTCCATGCCAAGCATTTTGTTAATGGGACTCCGAGAGTTTTTTGAGTTCGCCTTTGATAGCATCAAGGACTGTCAGCCTGTCGCAAACAATTCAAACTGCAGACATGAAGTACCCTGTCTAAATTCTAGTTGGTCTGAATGTTGTCTCTCCGTTCTCGACTTTCCACTCTATGGATGTTCCATCTTCAGATCCGCTCACCATTCGTCTTCCGTTTGGACTCCAGCAGATAGAACACACATTCTCTGCATACATCGTCCATTTTTCGATGACCCTGCCCATGTTGATGTCCCACAATCTCACTTCGCCACAGTCACTCCCGATTGCCACTCTCTTGCTATTTGACGACAATGCTATGGCATTCACTTCTCCAATTTCTTCATCCTTCTAGGCCTCCTTAGCCTGTGTGCCGCTCTCCAAGTTCCAGGTTCGAAGTTCACTATCCAACGAAGAGCTGATCATTCGCTATCCACCAGGTAAACCTATGACACCATGGACAGCTTCCAATTTTTGGTGAGGCATTCTTGTCGATGTTTCTTGGTTCGCAGGGGAAGGGGAAGATATAATTGGCATGTTTTGGCTAGGATACTTCACTGTAACTTCAGCTCTTCCCACAAAAGTCTGTACGAATGCTACTCAGAGCAACTACACGGGAAAAGAACACATTCGGAGTGGAAGTGGCGACGAAGTGGATCTTTTGGCCAATGCAGGGTCGAGCGAGGAGGAAGATTGCCATTCGAGTCCTTGATAAGTGCGTCTTTCAAATGCTGGTGTTTGTACATAGCCTGTCAAGCGCCCAAATATTGTTTTCTCACTGCGCGCCTTCTTTTCCATTTGCGGTATCGCGTCTCCCACAAGTTTGTCGTACTACTGTGTCTCAAATTGCCCAACACGATTTTTCGCTCTTAGTATCTGACGGATTCCCTTACGCTGCATGTGATATGCTTTTCGTTCAGAATCAACTGGGGTCCAGGATTACTACACGGACCCGGGCCGTGCTCTCCAACCTCTCCAACAATTGTTCTCAGTGTCCTCCTTGAGTTCTTAGGCAGTTGTTACTCCACTAGCCAAATCATCATTTCCCATCTGTTGAGAATGCAAGTCCCCATTCCCAGAGGAACATGTGCGGTGGATTGAAGAATGAATTACTCGTTCAGTGGGTATAATTACTTATTCAGTGTGTATTACTCCCTGCGCACTGTGGTGCAACTGACACTTCAAGTTGATTATCGGAGCTCTGAGTCAGCATTTTATCAATCGCATACGGTGAGCCTTGAAGTCTCTGCTGGTTTCTTGAGCCCAGGGTCCTCATTATCATGTTTGTAGATTCGGTCTGTCCTCTCTTCGCAGAGCGAAATTGCTCGTGATCACGCGTTTCATTTCTTGTACGATTACCATCGACGTGTCAAATAATTTTCATTAATGGATCCGCTGCTAAGAGCCTCACACGCAAGATTACCAACAATGGGAATATCGCTTGGCTGAGGTATCTAGGAGTAGCTGATTCCGGTTATCGTGAAGTTGAAGGAGGAGCTCATATGATGTTTACTTGATATTCATTCTCAATCGGATGTCACGCTTACAAGTGCGCCTGACGCACGACTTTACCGGTGAGCGGATACGGATTTCTTACTTAGTAGCCCAAAATGGACGACATGTCTTGGTCATCATCCTCAGGCCTCAAAGCTTGTGATTTTGGCTACGTGTGCCACAGTGCTCGTGAGGTAATGTCGGTGTTCCGATAGCAAGTATATGCTCTTATCTTTGCTACATCACGTATGGGACACTCGCGCCGGCCAAAAGAAGCACGGGACATGGATCAGCCTTCATAGGACACGTCCCTAGGGGAATATCCCAAAGCGACCCCAACAGCGTAACACATATTCTTTGTTACTCAAGGGAAGATTGAGAGACTCATCAATTCCTGCGGACCGAATGACTGCCCCACCAGACCAACGAATCAAAATTATCGTCCGGGACCACGCGTTTTCTCAAGGTTCAGGTATTTAACATGACTGATCGCAGGTTCCTAAGACAGCCCAGTGGAGCACCATGAGTCTATTGAAGATCCCCTTCCTCGTAGCTTCGGCTATTGGCGTGCATGTTTCGCTCACTACTCTTTCTCCGCCACCGTCATCTGGAGAGAAGGTGATGCCTACTGCATTGGAATCCTTTTTCAGATGGGTTCTGGCACTTCGTGGTTTAGAAATAATAAAGGTGTGTTGCGTTTATGCAATTCAACGCGTGGATATCTGGACGATGTATCAGATTAGTGCATGGGCAGCATCTTCTATTGAAGTGGCCAACATCCTTGCTATGCACATAGATCCTTCGCAAATTCCGGAGGGCATCTATGGCGCTAGATCTGTGCAGCTTTTACGCTCTCTTCGCTCCACGCCAATCACCCCTGCTTTTCTTGCCGGCAGTCTTGCTATCGCGATTGGCGGCATGTTGAGGCTTTATTGCATATTGACGTTAGGAAAGCTCTGGAGCTTCCAACTCAGTGTTAGAAAAGAGCACAGCCTTGTGACAAACGGGCCATACTCTGTCGTCCGCCACCCAAGCTACACTGGTTTCGTTCTCCAATATGTTGGGATCATCGTCATGTACGGAAGCCGAGGGTCGTGGATGTTGCAGTCTGGGATTCTACAAGTGCCTTTCATGAAAGCAATAGCAGCGAGTGGCTTCATCTTGCTTACAGGATGTACTTGGCTTGTCACTAGCCGACCTCCAGTGGAGGACAAGATGATGCAGCGTGCTCTGGGAGAAGAATGGGAGAATTGGGCGAGGAGAGGTGAAATATCGATTACTTCCTTGGGTTTACTAATTACATACGTACTGAACGCTCTGTGACATGTGTACTTGTTTCAATTTGTTACTGCAGGTTCATACTACTACCTGACCAGGGCCGGTGGCGGTTACCTTGGCCCTGCTGATCTATTATTCAATCTCTCTTCTGTACGACTAATTGGGGTGTACGACGATAACCATGCAGGCAAGTGCGTTCCTTGTGTAGCAGGAGATATTCTATATGAGCATCCTTGGGACTTTTCCGAACTTTGCATATAATGGCAAGAGGCCTTTTGATCCCGAGTCGCAGTATTCTTCAGTTAAAACGCACGGGTGAACTCAATGTAATTACTATACGGTACACATTCATAAACATACTCTAATATTGACCGTCTGTGTTCCTGAATCGGCACGCAGCAAACCCAGAACAGAAAACGAGTCCGCCATCCAGCCTCTCTTATAGTAATGACGGGACGCGAAATTGGCGTAGTTGCTACTGCAGCGGCCATATCAGTTTGTTGCCTGCGTGATATGCGTATTGGGAGGTCAGGAGGAGCTGGCAGTTTGTTTGTTTCTTGCGTGATAGTTCCTCTGCCTAAATATGAGACGGCGAAAAGAACCTATAAGGAAAACAGAAACACACAGGCTTGGCCCCTGTGCATGGGACCTTCACGACTGATGGCTCCCGCAAGTGGATGTCCGATCCATCTCGTCTGTGTAGCATGCCAGAGATGAGGTTATTAGCCCAGGTGAAAGGGCGAGGACGAAATTAGAGATCGGGCTCACCTTCCCCGTGTGGATCTGATCGGCGGCAGTGCCAGAAGGAGGGCAAGCGACTGAGGAGGGCGCGTTAACGTGGTACTACAGCGCGTGACTCGTAGGAGTGAGATGGAGAACAGCGTGAGGTAGAGAACTAACAATACTGCTCAAGAGGAACTGTTCAATCATGTATATAGGTCACGCACATCAAAAAAAATCCTCTGGGTATTTGACGAGTGTCTTCGGTTTGCGGGGGAGTCGCTGTCGTGTAGCATCAGCCTAGAATATAGATGTTCAAAAGCAATGAAATGGTTGAGTAATATATCACATACATTTAAGACAGACTTCTTGACAGTGTTCTGCGATGAACGAAGATCAATGAGTCAGGCTGTTTAAGAGATCTGGTGCAACATACCCCGGAACATGCGGACACACCAAGAGTATAATGAAGAAACACATTCAAACTTACATTTTGTATGAGAAGGTCGTTGAGGCCAGCTTCTCTGACAATAGCACAGACATCCCATGTGTATATGTTATTGTCGTCATAGCCAGTGGCCACGACGATCTGTAAACAGGCTAGCTTGTGAGGACCTCGGCTTTCATTTAGGTTTTACCTCCCAATTTTCGTGACCGAGCTCGAGAACAGCGACTTCTGTCCAAGACTAAGATTCCAAGTGACGGTGTTGAATTTCTTGATCTCATGTGACTCGGCGATAAGCGTCTTTTCATCCGATGTTGATGAGCGTTTTGAGCAATTCACCTGTATTAGCAATGTATTAGCATCTCAGACTTTCAGCCAGCCCCCCGCCCCTGTCGCAATCATTTTCCCATCGGGTGAGTAGCAAACTGCCCAAACGACACCTATGTCACTTGTATCTTCTGAGCGGCGAGGACCGTCTCGCCGTTCTCGATTTTCCGCGCTCTGAACGTCCCATCTTCGGATCTACTCCCTACTCACCCTCCGTCTAGACTCCAGCAGACAGACGATACTTCCGTTGTGTGCCATTGTTTTATGATCTTGCTTGTGTCAATGTCTCACAAACTCACTGCGCCATCGTCACTCCCGCTTGCTACTTTCTTGCTGTCTGGCGACAATGCTATGACGTTGACTGTGTTCACTCCTCCACTTTCTGCACCCTGCAAGACCTCCCCGTCCTACGCGCCTCCAAGTCTCAGGCTCGAATTGAGTCATCTCATGAATAGGTGCTTATCCGCTGTCCACCGGGAAGGTGTAAGCCTGGAGATGTCGAGTGAGGAAGAAGATCGTTATCATCCGAATCCTCCTTAAGTGAGTCTCCTAGGCTGAGCCCTTGTGTTCGTTCACAGTTTGAACACAGGATATACAAATCAAGCGCCCAAATCCCTTTCCTGACTGCACGCTTTCTTCTCTGCTTGTAACACCGCGTCTCACACAAGTCATTCGCTGTACTCTTGTTTCTCCTCACTTGCCTAATACGACCCTTTGTTCCTGGTATCTCATGTATCTCCTCACGCTGCATGCGACCCTCTTTTCGTTCAGAGTCCACCGGGATAACCACACACTGCGACCTCCTCCTGTTGACACTTCAGGTTCCAATACCTGGAATAACGTGTCTGTGCGGTGCCTATGGGCCATATCACGACCACACTTTTGAACGGTGGTTTAAGAACGAGAAGCTCGTTCAAGTGGGGCCAGCTGAGGCGCAACTGACACTAGTGGTCACTCGCGTGTTCATAACATCTTAGTCTGACACTGGTAAGTCTGCTGGTTCTTAAGCTCATAGTCTTCACTATCGTGTTTATAGTAATATATCCATCATTGGGAACTATTCCCGCTCGAATTAGTTCTAGGTGTCAGCGCTTATGTTCTATCTCCATTTTTTGCCAACACAGTACCCATTCGGGAAAACCACCAACTGCCTGTGTCCGTCGATGGTTTCTAGTATTCAATGCGGCAACAAGAGTCAATGACCGAAGTCGACCATCAAGACGAAATGCGAGCCCCCAGGTTTTCTTCCATCCGTTGTGTGCCCACTGCCACAAGACCCACGAACGCTTTTAGCCTTTAACAATAAACCAAACATGCGAGCTTCAGTAAATCGATTCAAATATGTGTGAGAGGTCTTTGACTGAATCCGTTTCCGTAGTGATTTTTCATAAGGATTTTACAGGCAACTCGGGATCTCTTGATGTGAGCTTTTGCGACTAATGGTTCTACTCTTGAAATTAGTTTGCGTCAAGTATCACCATATCCTGATTTCTTCCAAGATCACTTCTTTCAGTCGAAGAACGTCGACCTACTGACGTCTATCGCTTGATCAAGAAACCAAATTTCAATACTCGAACCCCGGGGCTTAGTTTGAGCAGCACAATCCTCGGATATTCCTTGTGCTCCGTCTACCTATCTACCACGTCTATTGATGCGGACCTCAAGGGAGATGAAGGATCGTTCGTTCGCTACAGGACCACCTTTAACGTGTCATTCGTGGTTCCGCTGTTGAGAGTTTCACACTCGCGAGATAATCGACAATGAGGGCGTCAATCATCACCTGGAAATGTCAAGAAGACGGTGATAGGCTCTGGTCACTGATTCCCTACTTGTCATCAAGTCGAAGGAGAGGCCCGTACGATGTGTATATGATAAGGTCTGTTGTATGCCCATCCTTTTTCTAATCTGACAAATTGTAGTAAATTGAACTACCCTCGGGTCGGTGCAGCGTGCTTTACGATATTCGAATTCCAAAGGAATACATATACTCCGAGTCTTAACCAGGACTGGCCAGCATTTATACCCAGGTATACTAACTTACAGTGTGTCGTATATAAAACTGCAGTACAATTTGGCCTCGCTAACTTTTGCGGGACTTTTACATCCAAATTAGGTTAAGTGATGTGATATCTTGTAGTACACGCTTACAGTCCTTACTTCAGCATTGGATGGACTAGGTCAGAAACGGTTACCCTCGAAGCGTCATTGACTTTGCCTACCAGGTGAGCACCTCGCCGTGACACATCAGGGATTTCAACATTTTGCCTCTTGCAAGATATCAATCAAAAGCAAATCTAGACCTGGCTAGAACACTCCAGACTTAGCCTAGAGCGTTCCAGAGCACTCAAGATTGCTTTTCGAATGTAATTCCGCTGGCGACAAAAGGTGGTAAAACGTCAGTGTCCCCGTTGTGTGACTAGCCAAAAGAGTAAGGGCCGGAAATCACAACCACGTCACATTAATTATACTTGTGGAGTGTCCTACTCTTACGAGACCTGTCAGACGCGACACTTCTTAAAATGGCACGCGTGCATCTGCGATCAGCTGCACATTCTCGGTGATGGTAGTAAGTCTTATATTACCAACTATAGGTGAGCTTCATTGTCAAGCAACTCGGAAACCCCTTATGCAAGACACTACAATGTTGTCGAAGGTAAGTTGTGCTATCATCGCATGAGGCTCCACTTAGTTCCTGCATCCCTGGCACTTAAACGAGATCGTCTCTTCGTCTCCGTCGAAAAATAGGGTTTTTGAACTATATGACGGTGATGATCGCCGCCATATCTGAAAGTCCAAAATCCATAAATGAGCCAAATTTGAGGTGCTTTCCGGGAGCTGCATATAGCTAGAGTCGGTACGCGCGTCTTTTTCGTCATTATTAACCCAATATGACTTGGCTTCTTACAATCACACTGGCAGGCGGAGGGCTCACGATCGACGGTCGAGAGAACCACAACCAATGAGTCCAGATCTAGAGAGCACGTCCGAAGATCCCCGAGCAACTCCAACAGCTTGGCTGTAGTGTCAATGTCCAGGTATTTAAGGTGACTCGTTTTAGGCTCAAAAAATATTACAGCGACACACCATGAGTCTATTGAAGATCCCCTTCATCCTAGTTTCGGCCGTTGGCATCCATATTTCGTTAACTTCCCCTTCTCGACCACCGTCATCTGAAGAGAAGGGGGTTCCCTTCGTTGTTCGAATCCTTCATTGGATGGTATTTGAGACTTCGTTGTATGGAGGTAATGAAGGTGAGTTTCTGTCGCGAGTCTATTGGCCGTTGTCTGTATAAATCTTCAATATAACAGGTCAGCGCATGGGCAGTGTCGTCTGCTGAAGTGGTCAACATCCTGGCCATGCATATATGTCCCTCGCAGGTTCCAGAGGGCGTCTATGGCGCTAGAGCTGTGCAACTTTTGCGCGCTCTCCATTCCCACTCCAATCACCCCTGCTTTCCTTGCAGGCAGTCTTGCTGTCGCGATTGGCGGCGCGTTGAGGCTTTACTGCATATTGACGTTAGGAAAGCTTTGGAGCTTCCAATTAAGCGTCAGAAAAGAGCACAGACTTGTGACAAGCGGGCCATACTCGGTGGTGCGCCACCCAAGCTATACTGGTCTCCTTCTGCAATGTGTCGGGATCGTTGTCATGTACGGAAGTGAAGGATCGTGGATGAGGCGGTCTGGGATTCTTCAAGTGCCTTTCATTCAAGCACTAGCAGTGAACGACTTCTTGTTTGTGGTAATATGTGCTTGGGTTTCCATCAGCCGACCTGCAGTGGAAGACAAGATGTTGCAGCGTGCTCTGGGAGAAGAATGGAAGAATTGGGCGGAGGGGGTGGAGTACCGATTGCTTCCTGGGGTTTATTGATCACATGCTGAGTGCTGAGATGCGTCCTTATCTCAAATTGTTTCTAATACTATACTGCAGAGGTTGGTGTTCTGTGGAGTTCATTTATATCGTACATCATGCATCGGAACCATCATTATAACGGTGGAACATCACATTGCTTTAATAATTCCTTGACAATACTAGTATCAAAACCCTTTTCTACAAAAACTGGACGCGCTCGCGTGTGGTGCATTTGGAGGATTCCGCGCTTTGACTCTTAGATCAGCCTGTAGCAGCCACAATCAATCTTAATTGCCCCAGGCCTTTGCATCACTAGGGGCCGGCGTTGCCGTCTAGGACCTTGCTTGATTGTAGTGGACTATCTAGGCTTTTCTGACACTCAAACTCAGTCATTGAAACTCCAAGGGTTGTGGCCAATGCCATTGGTTTCGGAGGAACTAATTGCCCTCAACCATAGTAGCTACGCCCGTTGTATTTAGACGATAAGTTGAGACATTACCACGCAGGCCAATGTTAAACGTTAGACGCTAAGCCCTGGAGTATCCCAATGAACAGCACCTCGCCTTTTTGGATATAGCTTAACAATATATGCTGCAGGATACGATAGCGCAACGAATATACAGATTTTTCATTTTCACCACGCAATTATTTATTTGATTTTGTCCAGTGGTGCCCCTCATAAATATTCTCTATCAGTCGCCGATATGACCTTGCTTGCAAGGTGACACGGGCCGATCTGAGTGACCGACTGGGCACAACACCACCGATTCACTGTGAAATCCAAGTCTCGGTCATTGCCTTGGTGCTCGAAGCGGCCGAAGCGTCCATTTGCAAGGTTAGTCAACTGACAGGGACCGATCTGGGTGACCGACTGGGCGTGATGCCACCGATTCACTGTAAACTGCGATGCCCCCATCCAAGTCTTGGTCGTTGCCTCGGCGCTCGAAGCGGGTCAATGTCGAGTGAGGAAGAAGATTGTTATCCGAATCCTTCGTAAGTGAGTCTTCTGGGCTGTATCCTTGTGTTCGTTCACGGCTTGAATACGGGATGTACAAATCAAGCCCCAAATCCCTTTTCTGACTGCGCGCTTTCTTCTCCACTTGTAACACCGCATCTCACCCGAGTCGTTCGCTGCACTCCTGTGTTTCTTAACACGATTCTTCGCTCTTGGTATCTCACGTATCTCCTCGCAGTTGCATGCGAAGTACTTTTATTCAGAGTGCACCAGGATAACCACATGGACCTCCTCCTGTTGACACGGCCCTTGCCAGATTTTGCTAATGATGTCACTGTGTGTGTGTATTTTGTGTGTGGAATAGTTGAACGGATCCAGCGCCATAAAAATGAGTGCTGCGAGCACATAAGACTTGTCGCAGCACTGATCGCAGTACACCGCAGCACCCTCTTTCCTTTTATGTGCTGTGACATTGGTGCTGCGGCGTGCTGCGATTAGTGCTGCGACACTCACTTACTCGCTGGAAAATGTCAGAGCTCGAGTTGTATAATACATGGTAACATGTCCTTCAGTGGTTATTTTTTGTATCATATTGTAGACTCCTCACATTATGATGTATGCTTTAAGTGGTTAGACTCGTAACCAGTCTGGACTACGCCTAAGTGCTCGACTTGTCCGTGGTATATAAGCCAGACTGGTCACGAGCCTGTTCAGTGGTCACTGATATCATTTCAAAATTCAGACAGACAAAGTCTGGAATCTAGAACGCACTACAATTTGGCCTTCAGTGAACCAGGTCGTGGTGCAGTTCAAGACACCAAGTACCGAGTGAGCTTATATTCATCATGTGAAGTCCTTCAAGGTGCTGATAAATGTACCGTGCAGACTCCAGAGTATGTGGCTAGCAATAAGTAACAAGCAAGTTGTATTTACTTAGTAGTAAGTACTATGTAATACTACACTGAGCTCGGCAATTACCGCAGCAGTCGCAGCAGTGGCGCAGCATTTTCACGATGCCCATGCTGCTGCTGTTCTGGCACTGTCAATATTAATCTATATACGCCTTCACCATGGTCAAATTTGGAAGCTGGGCCTGGTGCCACGTCTTCCTCTTGGGGCAAGTTCTCCACACTTCCACGCTTGACTCCTCATGATCAGGCCTCAGGCCCATCAGCCACAACTAATCTCTCCGCAATCACACTCTGCACCATAAAAGCGTAGTATTGAGATTCAAAAATCACCACCCATGTCTAAACCCGACTTGATCTCATGGACGCAGTCTCGCCTAGGCGCACTCTACGAGGCGTTCGAGGATGAGTCATTTGCCAGCGCCTTCGAAAACGCATTCTCGCCTTCTTGCGAGGTTCGCGTGAACCATACACCTTCGACTCTTGATACTTTCAAGGACAGCGTCTCATCGCGTAGAGCTGCCAGCACAGGAATCACGCTCTCTTGGGAGAATGTGATCACCACAGGTGACAGTCTAGATGAAGTGAGGCCCCATGCCCAACCCTATATATGCATCATTATTCACTTATCGTGATAGCCCCCAGTGATTTCTGGAACGTTGATAATCACTCGTAGCATGAGGTTCCGTATTCGCGCTGCTCCCGCTCAGCGACAGACCCATATCAATTTCAGTGCAAGGTACGATATGGTTCTTATAATGCTATCCTCCCTCATATTTCAACTCCAGGGTAGAAATTCAACAAGTTCAGGGGGATGAAGATGACCCCCTCCGCATCACCTCTCTCTATCATACCTCGGTGGACAAGTCGCCACCGATTCACTTCGCGATGCCTCATCCAGTTAGCCAAGAAGAGCGAGAGTGACCTTACGGACGGCACGCCTTGTAGAGCCTTATGAATCTTATATCGTGTCTCAGTAGTGATCATATTACATTGTGGATGCATATCAAAAGACTTCCGAAACTCGTCGTAGAGTAAACTTGAATCTAAAGCCGAGCCGCAGGATAGTCAGTGTATCCTTTCTTCTGCTGTTCATAAGGGATTTGTGTACCGCCTCCGTAAAAAGTTTTCTGATCCAGTTTTGCATCTAATGGAATACCGTGCTCGATTCTCTTTGCAAGATCGGGGTGGCCGATCCAGAGGACTCCAAATGCAGCAGCATCTATCTCCTTCGCAGCAATGAGTTGATCGGCTTCTTCAGGTGTGAGACCACCATTGAAGAAGAGAGGCGATTTCTTGATGCACGGGCGATATGTCTTCAGCACGTCATGCTCTGTAGCACGGAGCTTTCCTGTGGAAGCATTTGACTGGAGAAAAGTGTGCGATGTGGACTGTCATACCGTCGATTTTTGGGTCAATTGCTGCAATATAGCGCACCAGGCAGATATACCCAAGGTCGAGAACATCCGCTTGGCTGATGAAGTATTGGAAAGTATCAATGTTCTCCTGCAAAGGCATCCTGCTCGAAATCAGCACTTATGCAGTGGAAAAGACTGCCGCCAATCCTACCCCACATCGTTATATCCACCGGTTGGGCTCAAGCGAACCGCAACTCTCTTACTGCCCCAGACGGATACGAGTTCCTTCAAAACTTCAAGGCCAAAGCGGGCACGATTCTCAATGGAACCACCGTATACATCAGTCCGCTTGTTCGATGTGGAGTCCAAGAACTGATGGACGAGGTACCCATTGGCGGCATGAACTGCAGAGCACAATGAGGAGGATTTCTGGAATGAGGTGGTTGCTCACGTTCGACGCCATCAAAGCCTGCCTCCTTTGCATTGATAGCAGCTTGTCTGTACAAGTTGATGAGAATGCGAGGGTCATCGACTGCAACGGGCTATCCGGGTAATAAAACAATAAAGACAAAGTCACAGTGCAGCGTGCTACTTACGGTCACATGTCCAGGCTGGCCAGGTAAAAACCTGAACTTTCCCCCACGCGCTGCGATGCTAGAGGGTCCGTAAACCGGCTTCGAGTCAACAGATCAGTATGACTTGTACAAGTACCAACAAGCACGGACAGCCCACCATTCCCGAAGCCTTTTGTTCAGGGGCATCTGGGTGACACACACGGCCCACTATACGGTGGAAACATTGCGTGATACGTTACTCTACACAAGCAGATTGTGAACTCACGATGCCATAACTGTAGTAATATTTATTAGGTTGAGAAGAACGCTAGGGAGGAAGATGTACCTGGGTAAATATCAGGCCTCCTTCAGCGTGCACAGCATCGGTTATCCTTTTCCAAGCAGCAACTTGGTCCTGACTCCATATTCCAGGTGCATTCGGCCACTCAGTCCTAAAGATCCAAGAATTGGAGCAATCAGTTTGGGTACTCGTTACACTTTGAATAACGTGCCCTTGGTGACAGATCAACGTTCCCTCACTTATAATCAATCCGGCGCCACCGCGTGCACGTTGGACATAGTATTCCAGGTTAATGTCATTTGGAACGTTGGTAGGCACAGAGCGAGAGCGTGTCAGCGCTGACATTATGACTCCATTGCGCAATGTGAAGGGTCCTATCGTGAGTGGTTTTAAGAGCTCGGTGAATTTTGAAGCCATCAGCGTGTATTTAACAATGCTAGCTAGTACTTGTCGTTAGAAAGTAGATCTTCAAGAGTCAATCTGAGCCAGTTACTAACTTACTTGCAGATCTGAATACTTGGTCTCCCGTACGCAGATCAGATAGTACAAGGAAGACGATGTTCCTTCTATCCTCCAATCGATGATGTGTGAAACTATATAACACCCAACAACTGTAAACTTTGCAGGTGCCTGCTATAAGTATGGTGCGGCTGTAGACGCGCCTTGATCAAGCTTTGACGCGTGGACCTATAGAATCTGGACTTGTGGCATCATGTGCTTACCTCATTCATTAATTAATCTATGCGTTGAGACAAGTTTTGCGAATGATGAGGAAATCAGATAGATTGTAGTCCGTAAATTATCAGATTCTGTATAACAAAAGAAGGGATGATAAGTGAGTGGTATGGGCAAAAACCTGCAAGTGTTTTTGGTCCAAAACATCGTCCCGAACCTAAGGGAAGTCTAACGAGAGCCGTGAGGGTGGCTGGGTACTAAATTGTGTTGATGCGAGGCACGCTTCGAGGTTGCTGAGGGAGTGATGGGCGGGCGCGAAAGAGCAATTGACGACGAGTACAGTACATACTACTGTCGTCGAGTAATCAGATTTCTTGCGAGTCGTGGTACGAAGCAAGAAAGCGGTGTCTCAAAACTTAGTTTTCGCGTAGACCTCGTTCTGGTACGTATACTGCACTCTAAGGTACCTCGCGCTTACGTATAACACAAATCATCCATGACTGATATATGATAGTACTTCTTCCCGCATGCTGCGTCGAATGCATATTACATGCCCTTCGCCCCTGCCTCACCATCTCTTCTTTCATACTAATTTTTTGTGTGATATTCAGTACTGTCTGTTACACATTCACGCCCATCGATGTCTTCCATTCCATCCTCCGTCCCCCCTTTCCAATTCTCCAGTTGTCTGTCGCTGGAGATGCCAATTTTGAGTCCCTTGCACCCCAGGAGCTCTTGAGCAGTGCAATCGGGGTGACATATATTCCTCGTCAACTATCACACTTATTGACACGAGCTTCGAAGGAGATGGAGAACAGTTCGCTCGCTACAGGACCAACTCTGACGTGTCAATGGCTCTTCAACTCATTAATGCATCCGCTTCCGTGAGTCTCCTCGGGAGACAATGGACAATGAGGGCATGTTGTTTGACATGGAGGAGATTTTGACTCATAAGAAGTTGGTAGGAGCTGATCAACTCGAAGAAGGTAATGTCTGTTCTCAGTTGTTTACACATGATGCTTACCTTTTAGCCTGTCAGCACAAATTATATTCGGCGCCGCTCACAACACCCGGTTCCGAATGAAACGGGTGAGTGGTTACATGTCTTACTAACCCAAACTGGACAACATATCACTTCCGAGCCTTGCTGTTTTGGCTATGTCACAGTGAGGTGCTCACCAGGCAAAGTCAATGGCATTCCGAAGGTAACCTTTTTTGAGCTACATGACAGACGAGCCGCTCACGGCAGATGACAGAATCGCGAGACATGGATCCGGACCCAGAGATGATGTCCGTACACCAACTCCAGCAGCGTTACATGCTCCAGAGCGCACGCTGCATAACGCGCTCGAGGAAAGTTGGACAGATCTATCATTCCCTGCAAAGTTAAAAAATTGAATACTGCGGCGCCGCCACCGGGTTGATGTTTCAGGCTTTCGCCTGGAAGCATGTGTTTTTTTTCTTCGCCTGTAGTGTCAATGTCCATGTATTTAATGTGACTCATTGCAGGCTCAAAAAACAGTACAGCAGCACACCATGAGTCTATTAAAGATCCCCTTCATCTTAGTTTCGGCCATTGGCATCCATATTTCGTTGACTGATCCTTCTCGGTCACCGTCATCTGAAGAGAAGGCAGTGCCCTCGTCGTTCGAATCCTTCCTTGGATGGTTTTTGAAACTTCGTGGTGTAGATTTATTGAAGGTGGGTTGCTCCTAAACACCGATCGTTGTCTGTATTGATTTGTGGACAATATAACAGATCAGCGCATGGGCAGCATCGTCTGCTGAAGTGGCCAACATCCTGGCCATACATATAGGTCCCTCACAGATTTCAGAGGGCATCTATGGCGCTAGAGCTGTGCGGTTTTTGCGCGTCCTTCGTCCTATGTCAATCACCCCCGCTTTTATTGCCGGCAGTATTGCCGTCGTGATTGGCGGCTTGCTGAGGCTTTATTGTATGTCGACGTTAGGAAAGTTTTGGAGCTTTCACCTCAGCGTCAGGAAAGAGCACAGACTTTTGACAAGCGGGCCGTACTCGGTGGTACGCCACCCAAGCTACACTGGTCTCCTTCTCCAAAGTGCCGGGATCGCCGTCATGTACGGAAGTCAAGGATCGTGGATGAGGCAGTCTGGGATCTTACAAGTCCCTATCATTAAAGTATTAGCAGTGATTAGCTTCTTTGTATTTATCACAGTAGCCACTTGTGTTTCCATCAGCCGACCTGCAGTGGAGGACAAGATGCTGCAGCGTGCTTTGGGAGAAGAATGGGAGAGTTGGGCGAAGAAGGTGAAATACCGGTTGATTCCCGGGGTTTATTGATTACACACATGATGCTGGGCGCTCTGCGTGTATCTGTTTGCTTCTTGTACTTGTACCATACTGCGGGGATCGGTGTCCTATGGAGTTGATTGTATGATATCCGTCATGCGCAGTCATCGATAACATGCTTGAGTTGAGCGTTCTCGCATCCGCCAGAATTTAGGGTGCTCTGCAAGCGCAAATTATGACCATGACTAGTACTCCCGATAACTAACAGGCTGGTATGAGAAGGTCATACCTGTGGGATTAAATGTGATTATGATACTGAACTCAGAATGTATTAGAACGCACTCCATGAACATGAATGCACGCTAGGCAAACACTCAATGCAGAGTACAAGTCCTCCATAAGTTAGAGAGGTTGAATTGAACGCCTTGAGCTCATTCGAAACAAAGAACAATGGTGATGGTACTGGCATTGATGTACAGTGCAATGACAATAGTGAATTGCTCTGCAGCATGATTAGACTATGAAGTTTGTGAACTGAGCCGTAATGCTTCCCGTGCAGCTTCCCTCTTTGCGGCCTGCAGCGTCCACATCCACCTCAAATTGCGTTCAACTTTTCCTTCCTCGCGCGTTGGCTCCGCTTATTCAGGCGGCTTCAATATTCCCCAACACTGACGTCGACTGCCATGAACCGAGGTACTCCTAGTAGTCCCAACCTCGAGAGAGTGGAGGAGCGGGTGTCGTCGTTCTCCACAACCAAGTGTTTCGTGGTACGGCAAGTGATACAGCCTGCTCCTTCCGTGCGGCTTTGATCGTCGTTTGAAGTCGATGTTCGATTTCTGCTTGCGAGTGTTCATTTAAAGCAGAACTTCTCTACATCCTTCGAATTCGCTAGGTCCGGGAGCACTACTCTTTTAAATACCTGCAATACGAGACTGAGTGCATTGACCAAGGACTATATCGGTGTCATTTTACTGTAGAGACCGTACCGGATGCTCAGGGCGGGGCAGTCGCGTAGAGGACTGCCTTGTGACGCCACGCACGATAGTTGGGTGCTCTTTCTTCGGCACGTTGTACTCTGGCAACTTATCTGAGACACGGGCCGGTCTGCTTCAAGGACAAATTGTAGATATTCTTAGTCGACAGTGGCATTGTTGATGAAACAATTGAACCACGCACAAGCTCACGCGCCGAAGGCAAGCAATGGCACGGTCACAGTTTTTTGTGGAATGAGGGAATGGCAGCCATCATGACCTTCTACTACTTAGTACATACAAACTCGGGACAAATTGGATGACAGCTTACATGAGCTGAAAAGCCCTAATTCGCCAAACTCAAATCCCCCACGGTCACTTGGTGAGTGACCACAACTGCGTCACGGTTATCATTCTCGAACCCGTGCAATCTTACTGCTCACGAGGCAAAGTCAATATTCTGATGGTTTGCTGCACCACAGGCGGCTCGCGCCAGCCAAAATGAGACGTCGATCCACTCTCAGAGAGGAGTCAGGACGCATCTTTTCTACTGGCCGCACTTTGTATATTAGTGCCGAAGGGACCTGCCGATCAT
Organism: Suillus lakei; assembly: GCA_016628065.1. NCBI lineage: Eukaryota > Fungi > Basidiomycota > Agaricomycetes > Boletales > Suillaceae > Suillus > Suillus lakei. The sequence goes on along the minus strand of JABBWA010000070.1, from coordinate 13,786 downwards.
GATGGTCGAGCCTTGGGCACCAGGAGCACGCTGAAGCAAGGTTTGATGGCAGCTCATCGATCCCTGCGAACTTATACAAAACAAAAGTACTACCGCCGCCAGGATTGGTAATTCGAATTATCACCTGAGAGTTTTGCCATATGTAGGACGCCGTGGAGGAGTCAATATTTATGTATTTAACATAACTCATGACAGGCTTTAGAGATACAGGATTCAGTAGTGCATTATGAGTCTATTGAAGATCCCCTTCATCGTAGCTTCGGCCATCGGCTGTCCATGTTTCGTTGAATTCCCCCCTCTCGACCACCGGCATCTGAAGAGAAGATGGTGCCCTCGGTGTTCTCAGAATCCTTCGTCAAATGGTTTGTTGGACTTCGCGGTCTACAGTTAATGAAGGTGTGTTTCTCCTATACACTTGTCTTTGTTTGTATAGATCTGTGGTCAATGCAACAGATCAGTACATGGGCGGCATCGTCCATTGAAGTGGCCAGCATCCTGGCCATACATATAGATCCCTCACAGATCCCAGAGGGCGCCTATGGCGCTAGAGCTCTGCAACTTTTGCGTGCTCTTCATTCCACGCCAATCACCCCCACTTTCCTTGCCAGCAGCCTTGCCGTCACGAGCGGTGGTGTTCTCAGGTTTTATTGCATATCAATGTTAGGAAAACTTTGGAGCTTCCAACTTAGTGTCAGAAAAGAGCAGAGACTTGTAACAAGCGGGCCGTACTCTGTTATCCGCCATCCAAGCTACACTGGTTACCTTCTCCAATACGTCGGGTTCGTCATCATGTACGGGAGCCAAGGGTCGTGGATGAGGCAATCTGGGATTCTACAAGTGCCTTTCATGAAAGTGTTAGCAGCAATTGTCTTCTCCATGTTTACAGCAGGCGCTTTGGTTTCCATCAGCCGATCTCCAGTGGAGGACAAGATGCTGCAGAGTGCTCTGGGAGAAAAGTGGGAGAATTGGGCTAAGGAAAGTGAGATATCGATTGCTTCCTGGGGTTTATTGATGATATGCGTACTGAACGCTCGAGCGCAATCACTTGTTTGATGGATTGGTGTTTTATGGTATCAGTTGTATTATATCATGCAGTGAAACTTGTAATACTACGGTGAAATGTTTTTTTGTTAAGGTTACTTCTTTCATTATGATCGTTGCTCAAGCGGTGCATGAGGCGAAGGGAACGGCCCAGAATATATGTACGACACATTCCATACCAGATTACAAGTCTGACAGAATATACTTATGTTGGAAATCAGCCCATCAATGTAGTATAGTTTTACTTTGTATTTTGACTCGACGCTCTCTACTTCCGACGTACCTACTATATATAGTAACTCCGCCTACAATACGTTCACTACAACCGTTTACCCTTTTCCCCAGTCTCTTATACTCGACTGGGGGTGAGTCTCGTATACCACTATACCTACACTCATTACTAACGCTAGTACAGGACTCAACGAGTCCTTTCTCTAGACGTACACCGTCCTTTTAACTTATTCTCGTCTGAAAGGTGTTTTTATGTAAAAATCGATGTGAAGCGCCAATAAGTTGTGAAAAGAACGAATCCAAATAGTGCTGATCTTCAGATGTCGTGCGGAATGGTGGGCGAATACTTCTGGACATTGAGTGCTGGAGACCCAAGAGTCGGGGAAAGACGCATGACCTACAGAGAGCAGAGCACGTGTTAACAGCCACGGGAGGGCAGGGACGTTTCACTAGTCTATAACGAGAGAAGGACTACCTCCTATGTGGTGCAAAATTTTTTGAGGAGGCCCACGGCAAGACCAGACCACACCGCAAAGTGGAATCCAAGCGCGCACTCAGTCAAAGAAGATTCCTTTTATAGCCGACTGTATATGAGCTCCTCATCGTCCAAAAATTCACTTGGTCTAGTTAGAAGAGGCTGAAAGAGAAGACCCTAGAAAAAACTGTAGAATGGGGAGGGAAAAAAGCGAATCTGGAGGGTGGAGATGGACAAGCAGGCGCAGGCACCAAGGAACGACTCAGAATTACGGGGTATTTACCTGCGACGATCACTAGAGCGCAATGCAAAGTGCGCTCGCGTTCACAGTTGGTGGAAGTTTCCTCGGGGCATGCGCTGCAGCAGGGGACGCATATGAAGATGATCCCCAAGTTACAGCACCTAAGTCTTGAGCATCTACGGTCTGGAGCATAAATCAAGACACATAAAGTTTTAACGCACCCTGTCGATCCCCCCAACCTCACTTTTCTCCTCTTCCCTATCCGTCACAGCTCTCACCAGGTAGCTACGCACGAAACGTTCAACATTGTCTTTATGGCACAATACATTCTCGTGGAGAGAACATCATCCACGATATAGATATTGGAGTGGTAGCATTTATAACAGTACTGCGGGGAGTCTGGATGAAGCTGCGTGACAAAATGATTCGTCACTCAGTCACACAGTGTCACTGACTGACACCACTTGGTTCAGACCGTCAACGAAGTTCTCAACATTCAACTTCGTTCAATTCGATTACCGTGTCTCGGTGGCTCCTAGTCTCCCCAATGACCAGACCATATAAAAGGGAGACAGTCACTCTTTCTTGGTTGTGAGTGGCTCTTGTGGCTGACATCACTCTGAAGTTATGGGTATGTAGTACGCTGTCTTTCCGCACTTCGATACACTTGGCAGTGTACCAGATCGGTTAACATGAAAAGCTTGCTTAACGCAATCCGCACGTAGCTGCCCGTGCAAATATAGAGGCGGATGTGTCAATGCGTCAAAACAACACAACACCCCAAGCCTCGTTATCGGCCCGCCAGATCACCGCTGACAAACACCTACCAATCAGAAATCTGAATCAGCCATCAAAGGACGCTGACGAAGGCATGTTGATGACTCAGTCTGAGAAGCTTCCTACTCAGAAGGACTCGCCTCGGGGGCTATGGCTCATTGATTATCGCCCATGCTTGGCGCATACGCGGTGTCTAGAAATGGGGGACTCTCACGTCAGGATCGACTTCTAGACCCACCATACTTATTGGCAGACCAAACCAGCAAAGGCTGCACTCGTTTCGTTCGCAGCTCAGATCATTCGATGGATGAACTTGGTCAAGAGGTGGAAAGCGCCGTTGATCCTATGGGTGGGATGTTGGCGTCCATACCCGAGGTAGCATATACGAGAAGTATCATATATCCATCCTTTTCCGAATCTAGGTTAAACTTTTATAGGATTTAATAGATAACCGTAAAAGTTCACACCTTGCTTACGGAACTTGACGGACCGGTGGAAACGACGGTCACCGGAGACATTCTGAGCTGCGACACGGGTCAATCTCACAACAATTGGTTCGCGAAGTACAAATCGACCTGTGGATCATGTCAGATGTTATCCAGTCAAGACTGCACTCATCAGCGTTTGCGCTGGCACATCGTTGGTCACATCGACTACGTTTGAGATCAGTGAGCATCCCTTCTTCCCATGGCACGCGGCATATATTTGCTACGGGCAGCAGGACCGTCTTTGACGTGTCAGGCGCTCTTCACCTCAATGATGCATCCACAGCTGGGAGTCCCACACTTGCAGATCTTGACAGTAAAGGGAAACCCAGCAATCAGGACATCAATCTTCACCTGGAGGAAGGGTCAAGAACACGGTAGTAACTGATTCCCAGGCTTTTGTCGAGTCGAAGGAGAAGCTCGTATGATGTTATATGCCGGTGTGTACTCTCAATCGAATGCCCATACTTATGTCGTTCTCTGGCGCACGACCCCGAACGCAAGTGCGCTCCATGTATTTTCGAGCCGCGCTTGTCTTAACCGTAACCGGATGACATGTCTAGGTTAATCATCCACGACCTAGGGCAATTATTTTGTTGCCTATGTACAGCATGGCGAGGTACTCACGAGACAACGTCAATGTTCTGATGTTAAGTATCTACATCCTTATCTTTGCTACTCCGCTGGGGGACGCTTACCTGCTTCAGAGGATAGGTCCCCAGGAGATCATCGCAACAGGATAACACGCTCAAGGAAAGTTTGACAGCTCATCAATCATTGTGCGGACTTCTACATAACAGAAGACTGCCCCCACCTGATCACGCTCAAGGAAAGTTTCACAGCTCATCAATCCCCGCAGACTTCTACAGGGCAAAAGACTGCCCCCACTTGATAACTGGTTTCTCTCCTGGGAGTTTTGTCGTGACGTTTGATGCTTTCGCATAGGGTCTACCTTATATAAGGTGACCCACCGGAGGCTCCAAAGACGGTTCAGCAGCACGCCATGAGTCTAGTGAAAATCCCCTTCATAGTAGCTTCGGCCATTTCCGTCCATATTTCTTTTTTTTCCGCTGCCCCGCCACCCTCAGATGAAGAAAAGATGGCGCCCAACGTGTTTGAATCTTTCGTCCTGGTGTTTCAGAGACTTTGGGGTAATGATATAAAGAAGGTGTGTACTAATCGGTCGTTGTCGATATGGATTGGTAATCAATATAACAGTTCTGCACGTGGGCAGCAACGTCCGTTGAAGTGGCCAGCATCCTTGTTATGCATATAGACCCCTCGCAAATTCCAGACATTAGAGCCGTGCAGTTTTTGCGCGGTCTTCGCCCCACGCCAATCACCCCCGCTTTCCTTGCTGGCAGCCTTGCCGTCATAGCTGGCGGCATGTTCAGGCGTTATTGTGTGTTGACATTGGGGAAGTGCTGGAGCTGGCCGCTCAGTATCAGAAAAGAGCACAGACTTGTAACAGATGGGCCGTACTCGGTCGTCCGTCACCCAAGCTACACTGGTTACCTTCTCCAGTATATCGGGGTCATCGTCATGTATGGAGACCAGGGATCGTGGTTGAGACAATCTGGGTTTTTACAAGTGCCTTATGTGAAAGTGCTAGCAGCGGCGGGCTTCTACGCGTTTACGGTCGGTGCTTGCCTCGCCGCCAGCCGACCTCCGATCGAGGACAAGATGCTCCAGCGAGCTCTGGGGAAAGACTGGGATGATTGGGCGAAGAGGGTGAAGTACCGATTGATTCCTGGAATTTATTGATCACACATACTGAGCGCTGTGTGTATTGTCTACTCCTCGCACCGTACTGCAGGGATTGGTGTTCTACAGGTGTCGATTGTACGCTATGCATCACGTAGTAAAACAGTACATATTATAGTGGAACTTCAACGTTCTGTAAAGCTTACTGTTGTCGAGCGTTTTACCGCGGAAGTTCCTTCTTTATTCGCTGTATAAAATTCTGTCCGAAGCTTGTGTTCTACACTCAGTGGCAACCAACACATTCCGGGTTATTGCATGCTACAGTCCTCCGGCGTCACGTGGGCCGCGAGGACGATGTCACTCGTGCCATTGAGTCCTCGATCGAGAAACTACTCCCGGATTTGATTTCTTCAGTATATGTGTAGTAAGAGGAAAGTGCGATGAAAATGAGCTGACTGTCTATACTTTGAACGAACCCGCAGCACCCTCCAACCTCCAGTCTCATCAACTTCCCCACATCCTCATCAATTCCGCTTTTGATGCTGAGCTTGAAACGAAACATAAACCGAAATGGATTGGGTCCTACTGAGCCTGGTTGTATAGTGTACTCGCTGCGTGCACACACAGTGCTTATGAAGTGTACGGAGCCGAAATTAAAACGCCGGAGGAATATGCATGCACTATTGTTATTAACATCATGTTTCTCGGACTCCGACTCGGAGGCAGATAAAGCTCATAACCACGGTGCTAGTCTTCCATGACTGGGTCATGCATCTCCCGTAGTCAGATCTTGATAGAAGGAAGACAGTTACTGAACAGGAACTTTATGGAACGGCAATGGAGTCGGGGGGTGGTGCGACCGAGTGAGGTATTTTATTCCTCGAAGGTATATCTAAACCAGTCATAGTTAAGTGGTCAACTTACTTATTCGAATTCAAGTTCAAGGCTTGAATAGATTAGAAATCTGTTCTTGTTGGAGCGTGGCGGCCGATTTCAAACCTGTCGACAACACATGTTTCTCTTTTATTGCACCTTGCACATTCATTCATAGACAGATCCTCGAAGGTCCATTAAGCAGTCATAGCCAGGTGGTTACCAGATTTTAAATATTCCTCTTGGAACAGGTTAACTGAGACCTTCCGACCAGTGTTTTTTCTGTTTTCACAAGGCTACCTTGTATTGGCACATTCAGTCATGGACAGTTCTCGAAGGTTTATCCTAACTGGTCTTATCCAAGTTGGACGGCGGTGCACGTTCGAAACCTGCCAACAAGCATTCTCTTCTGTGGTCACACCTTATGCATCTACTCATGTATACAGATCTGGGATAGATCCTTAGAGGTCCACCTCAACCAGCCATGGCCAAGTCGTTACAACATATTCAAAGTCTGTTTCTCTTGGAGGGCGCCGGTTCGAGACCTGCTGGATTTATTTTTGTCTGTGATGTTTGATTGCCTGTCCATGACAAGGACCAATCCCTCGCGAGGAACTCAAAACATGTGTCCCCGATCGACTCCTGGAGTATATTACGTGCCACCCTAGGGAGTTGGGATTGGTGATGTGCACTGCTATGATCAGGTAACGTATGTTCTCCAATAGCTGCCCATGCTTATACTCTTGTCTGACATACTACGGCGCCGAGACTTTCGTGGTTTCGCTGTCATTTTCTGAATGAGATAGCCTATCATGGTCATCGTTCTCGAATTGCGACGTAGTGCTAACCGTATACTTAAACTATGGCGAGGTGCTCAATAGGCAAAGCCAATCTTCCGACATTAACTCTATCTATGTGGCAATACGTGCGGACGCTCGCGCCGGTGAAGAGAATCATGAGTCATCGGTCCACCCTCAGAGGACACGTCTCCAGGAGCATATCCAGCCCAAACACCGTAACACGCTCAAGGGAAATCGGGTCCTGGCTGACTTTTGGAGAAGAAAATATCACCTCAACTCGATCGATAATTGAAATTTGTCGCTGGGGATGTTCTATCACATGTAGTACACCTGAAGACATTATTTCTCAGGTATTTAGGGTGGCTCGACGCAAGCTCTAAGGGCAGTTCAGTGGTGCACCATGAGTCTATTAAAGATCCCATTCATCATAGCTCCGGCCATTGGCATCCATATTGCGTTCAGTTCCCCCGCCCCGCCACCTTCACCTGAAGAGGAGGTGAAGCCCCCAATGCTCGAAATCATCATCCTACGGTTTCAGAGTCTTTGGGGTAATGATATAAAGAAGGTGTGTGGCTTCGATACATCGGTTGTTGTCTATACTGGACTTGTGGACGATATAACAGATCTCCGCATGGACAGTATCATTGATTGAAGTGGCCAACATCCTTGCCATACATATAGATCCCTCGCAGATTCCAGAGGGCATCTATGGCGCCAGAGCTCTGCAGCTTTTGCGCGCTCTTCACCCCACGCCAATCACCCCCGCTTTCCTTGCTGGCAGTCTTGCTGTCACAATCGGCGGCGTGTTCAGGCTTTATTGTGTGTCGACGTTAGGGAAGTTTTGGAGCTGGCCACTCAGCGTCAGACAAGAGCACAGACTTGTGACGAGTGGGCCGTACTCGCTCGTTCGCCACCCAAGCTATACCGGTTTCCTTCTCCAATATATCGGGATCATCGCCATGTATGGAAACCAAGGATCTTGGTTGAGGCAGTCTGGGATTATGGAAGTGCATTTAGTACACGTGCTAGTAGCACTTGGCTTCTTCGGGTTTACAGTATGTGCTTGGATGGCTGTCAGCCGACCTCCAGTAGGAGGACAAGATGCTTCCAGGGTGCTCTGGGAAAAGACTGGGAGAACTGGGCAAAGAGGGTGAAGTACCGATTGCTTCCAGGTATTTATTGATCGCATGCGTACATACTGAGTGCTCTGCGTGCTTGTTTCTTTGTCGTACTATACTGAAGGGATTAGGGTTTTTTTGTGTCGATTGTACGCCATGCAATGTGAGAATGGTAACCATGACTGTCAGAACTTACGTTTGAAACATTTCATATACAGTTCTGACTGGCTTCGTTTGTTTTCGTTTGAAAGATGTTCAATTGACGTACGCAACGGCCGACATAGAGCGCCAATTTACTTGTGAGAAGAACAAAATAGCGCTGCCAGAGCGGCCAAACAGCGTATTAGCAGGCACATACTTGTGGACGTGGTGCTGGTACATTGGGTGCATAGAGACTGTAGGTTTTCCTAACACGAGGCACGCCCCAATAGACTATCAACAACGATTCAAGCAGGAGCAGTGCACAGAGCCCGAGAACTGGTGAAAGACGCACGTCCGTTTTACTAGTCCATAACGAGGATGGGGCGGTACTAGACAAGTTCAAGGATGGTCCGCGCCACGCTCGGTTGTAGACCGTTTGTTTTAAAGCCTGTTGTAGATGGACTCATCACGAGAAGGCCTCGCGCGATGCAAGCACCCGGCTGGTCAAGTCGGAGAGGGAAAAGGGAAGGCCCTTGGAAAGCCGTAGAGCAGAGGAGAATCAACGAAGGCCGAGCAGGTGTAGACACCAGATAACGGATCAGTGCTTTACTGCAGTGACCATTGCTCCAGCAAAGCAGAAATTATGGTGTTTCCACATGCACAGAATATCCACCATTCTGTGTCACGACTGGGGGAGCATGAGGAGAGGGCATACTGTGAATCAAATAAACGATGTACATGATGCAAAAGGACAAGCTCTATAATGCAAACGAACGCTAAGCTACTGGGAGTGCCACCAGATCAATCATCATGGAAAGCTCAGCTCAATAAGGCGTTTGGCACGTAGCAGTGCATATTCGTACACAGGCAGATGGCAACGCCAACGTAAACCAACCCCCAAAGCCTACGCTACCGATCCGCCAAATCACTGCTCAAGAACGCCAAATCAGTAATCCAATCCCCAAACCAGCCAATCAAGTTCACATACCGTCTACTATTCTGCACGCGCAAGAACAACCAATCCACAGCCTCACGAACGCCAGCCCTATGAAGCCCAACCTCGTCAGCGCACCCCAAAACAAAGGAAATACACCCACCCATCAAGTCCCTGAAACGCCCAAAACATCTAAACTGGCAATCCTTTCCCGTTTCCTTTCCATTTCCGCATCATCATCCTCGCCAAACCTCCTCCGCGCGCTCTCCCTCCTCCTCTGATCCCAATCTTCATAGTCCTGCCTTATCTCTGAGACGCTGAGGCTTGAGGGGGAATCTTGTTTGTTTGCGAGGAGGAGAAGGGGGATGTTGAGCGTTTGGGGCGAGGAGAGGACTGTGTCTGTGGGAGTAAGTCGTTTTGGTTTTGCGTTCGTCAGCTGAGGTTGAGGGAGTGGTGAAGGGAGCATACGTACCAAAGACTTCCCAGCCTTCACTAAGCCTCTCTCGGTCTTGCGCATCGATAACATATGCTACGGCGTGACAATCATCGTAGTATCTGTGCCAGATGGACCGGATGCCGCGCTGTCCTCCGAGGTCGAAGAAGTTTAGGATGCTGGATGGGAGGGATATTTTGCCCGCTGCGAGTCAGATTCACAGTAATGAACGTCGAAATCGAACCCGGAATTATGAGAAGCGCGTACTATTTTGCCCCACAGTCGGGCCGATCTTAGACGGGTCAAGCCCAGGAGTCTCGTTATACAGAGTCTTTATCTTCTCCAGAAGTGTCTAGTCTCAGAGTCTTTGCTCAGCGCGATGGACTCGAATTCGATGTTGAGGAACGAAACGTACAGTTTTGCCAGCACCATCAAGGCCGATGATGATCACTGAAAACTCCTCTTTCCTGTCATCTTCAGATGCAGGTGAAAGAGTGAATACGAAGCCTTACCTTGTCAAGTACTCATGTAAACCTTTTAAGAGGTGATACATGATGGTGGGAGGAACGCGAGTCACGCTACGCGTCACTTCTAACAAAACATACCTTTGAATGACTGGTTGACGACCTTCAAACATCTTGCAATGTCGCTCAAAACACTTTCATTTTTTATTCTCGATGAAGTAGGCATAAATTTCTCGACATATGTACTAATCACCATGCATGTGAACTTGAACAGCGAGGATATCGCCGCACAAATTGAATTGGTTGACTATGCCTGAAGCGTCCTATAAATTAAACCACAGAGACAGGGAGACTCGGAGTAGGGGATATAGTCAAGAATTGATGTAGGCCAGTAGCTGGGTAAGCTAATTGAAAGACTACTGTAATTACCTTGCGTTTCTCATTCTCGACTCTCGGCAAACGCCGGGTCCCGACTCAGTGTTTCGGCGCCCGTTAGCCGCCATCACTTTCAGCTGTCATAATTAGTGTCACACACCCTCTCGAATACGAACATCATGAGCTGGCACATATATCTCGAGCTCACCCATTTAATTTGAATGTGATCATATTTATGCGAGCTAATCTAGATTCCACGGAATGACAGATTACTTACAGGGTGCGCTACTATAGTAGACTATTTAGTCCATTATTCAGCAGAATCTAGATTAGCGTCGTCGTGAACAAGGTGGAACTATATCGATGTAACTAATCTGCTGCGAACAGATGACCTGTGCGTGGCCCCGGGTGGGCCGCGTCTTTCTTGCTACTAGTATGCATCGTGTGCGTCACGGTCTTGCAAAGCCTCCTGCCTCAAGGTAGTCGGGTCTTTCTCTTCATGGATCTTGATACGGTGGCATTGGCATAGCCAGCAATGCCCTTACGGAACATACCCACTAACATGTGATTTCAGCAAGCTTGAAACAAGCCTCGAGGCGCCTGCAACCGGGCCCTTGCCACATCATACGAAATTGACCATTGCCAGGTCTCCCGATCACCTACACCGTATCACTGACCTTTGGCAAATACATTTCTACTCCGAAAGACCTTCGTGGAAATTTGCTAGTTGAGAAAATGTAGCAACTGTCAAATATTGCTGAGAATCGAAATACTGTTTGTCGATCATATATGCATAAACGAAGCCAGCTGGTGCAAGCAAATATTCTGCCGACGCAGTTGGGACCTTGGCGTTTCACAGGCCTTTGGTGCGTCATGATCGTGGCAGGCGCGTCAAAATGGCTACGCCAGATAGTGGATACCGCGTAACCGCATTGATTCTTATCAAAGAGAAAATATGCAATACATCAATCGACCTCTTGTATTATGTACATACGTATACACGACGTACGTGTAGGGACAATTCGGAGCGGGGGTAGGCTGCAGAGAGGGGAAAGTTGAGGTCGATACGGTATGACCCAATCCCTGCGGCAGTATGATACAAGAGGTAAACAATACGCACAGAGCGTTCAGTATATGTGTGATCAATAAACCCCAGGAAGCAATCGGTACTTCACCCTCTTCGCCCAATCCTCCCATTCTTTTCCAAGCGCACGCTGGAGCATCTTGTCCTCCACTGCAGGTCGGACGATGGAAATAACAGTACCCAGACTGAACGCGTAGAAGCCCGCCGCTGCTATCACCTTTACGAATGGCACCTGTAAAAACCCAGACTCCCTCAACCATGATCCCTTGTGTCCATACATGACGATGAGCCCGATATATTGGATAATGAAACCAGTGTAGCTTGGGTGGCGGACGAACGAGTACGGTCCGTGTGTCACAAGTCTGTGGTCTTTCCTGAGGCTGATCGGCCAACTCCAGCGCTTCCCCAAGGCCAACACACAATAATGCCTGAACACGCCGCCAATTATGAAGGTAAGGCTGCCGGCAAGGAAAGCGGGGGTGATTGGCGTGGGGTGAAGAGAGCGTAGAAGCTCCAAGGCTCTAGCGCCATAGATGCCCACTGGAATTTGCGAGAAATCTATATGCGTGGCCAGGATGCTGGCCACTTCAGCAGACGATGCTACCCATACGAAGGTCTGTTATATCAGTCCACCGATCAATATAGACAACGATCAATGTATAGGAACAACACACCTTCTTCGTATCTATACCCAGAAGTTTCAGAGGCCGTGTCATGATAGATTCGAATGTGGGGAGCACCACTTGCTCGTCAGGTGACGGTGGCGGAGCAGAAGAGGTGAACGAAACATAGATGCTAATAGCCGAACCTACGATGAAGGGGATTTTTAATAAACTCATGGTGCACCACTGAACTACCTTCCATGGATCTTGCGATGGGTCACCTTAAATACTTCATGAATAATACCCCCAATTTTATTCTGCCATTTATTTCTTCAATTTGTATAACGGGTGTCACCAAGCTGTCACTTGAATAGCGTACGAGAAATAAACTACGCACAAACGTCCAAAATAACACTTTGTCGGAGGTTCAACGTTCAACCACGCGTTGCGGTGTCTGGTACGGTCGAAGTTAAAGGCAAAAAAAACTTTATTGCATGTGGTTGCAAAGTTCGCCCTGCCCGAGATTAGTCTGATACCTTCTGAATCTCTTGGCCGATCGTGACGATGATGATGATGATGAGTGCGAGAGTCGGCAGGAGTGGCACACGGTGGGTGTAGCAGATAAGGATGCTGCCATCTAAACACTGGGTTTGTAGGCCTGGTTTGAGCTCGCTAAGCAAAATTTGCAGGATGGTAACCGTGATCATGATTTGTCATGATCAAGTCCGGTCATTCGCATATAGGACCCCTGAAAAAATAAGCGTGCCAGTTGGTTATCCGGACGAATTTCACTCAAAATTAAGGTCTACCGTAGCCGCCTACCCCAGATGCTTATCCAGACAGGGAGCTCACTTTTTGGTCAAATCCCATCCCTTATGTGGACAGAACGTGGCGTTGGGCGTGTAGCCCGCCATCCAGACATACCTGCCGTGGCTAAGCGGTAGACTCTGCCCGCAAGTTTTTGACAGTTCGAGCACACATGTTTCAACTCTTGCGCTAGCTCAAAAAATTTGAGATCATCTCCACCACCTCCAACATTTTCGCGTTTTATGATTATTGTACTTGTTCATACCATCTGCTCACCACCGCATGTTCCGGGGCGTACTAATCAACACCGTGCTTCAAGAGTTTGCGTTTGCTCATGTCCCTTGTGATTTTTCATATGCATTCTTCCCGGCGGGACACTTGGTTTCACATCCGATGGATACAAACGAGGAAGCATCAACTAATTTTGTATATCTGTAGTTCTGATGTGATCTCCCAAGCTTCGCGCACACAAAACGGACCATTCGCGAGGCTCTGAGATTGGTCCAGACAAAATCAACAATTTTTGAAGTCTGTTGGGCTGATCCGGACGAAATTAGTGATGTGCTGTCTGGACAAAACTTGCGAATCCCTGATTTTATCCAGACAAAGAGTGGGACAATTTGCGATTTTTATCCGAACATGAACTGCCAAATGGCATCAGGCATTAGTGTTGCCGCGAAGCGAACTGAAGTGAATCGAAGTGGAAAATTGAGACACTTCGGTAGACTTCGATGTCAACGAAGTTATTCGAAGTGCGCTTCGTTACACTTCGCGAAGTCACAAGCAAGTAGAACAGATTAGTAATCTAATGTAGCTACAACATAATCTAAGTCGAAAAGTCGTCCTCATTTTCGTTTGCAAGCAGCTGAGCAAGTTTATCAAGCTTGCCTGCTGCCATGAGTTCATCTATGGCATTCCTAGATACTGGCCCTGAAATAGAATAATCTACTTCCTCCGCAATGAGATGGGACGTGAAGTTCAGCCGGTCTTGCTTGTAAGAGAACTTGAGTACTTGTAAAGCTTCAAGAACAGTTGGTGAGAGGTTAGCACGCCAATCTGTGCATGTCTCTTTGCTGGACGAGAAACTCGTTCGGAAGGGACTGACGAAGCCTGCGCGGGGAGGACATCCATTGCGACGCGGAAAAGCAGTGGAAATATATGTTCTTTTTGCTACAAAATATTATGTTCAAGTTCATTCAAT